>JADLZN010002140.1:0-54088 GCA_018155175.1 Sinocyclocheilus anophthalmus | reverse complement strand
GGGCACCACCGGCCATGAACAAAAGAGAGCACTCAAAAATCTGGCAGAGGAGGCAGAAAAAGGGAGTTTTTGGCTGTGGCTCAAAGTGATGTATGATTAATTTGTATTAATTAGATCTACAATGTTATCAGCACAGGTATGCCTACCTGCTAGGCATCATTGCCAGAAGCACCTCTGCCGGTGCCGTTGGACCAGCTGTGGAGTCATCAGCCGGGAGCCACCTTTCACTGATGTTTCACCACTTTAATCCTGGAACATCTCAGGGTGGTGGAGCAGCGACAGGGACGTCTCCCTGCCACCCCCTGGTCCTAGGATCCCTGTTTGCCCCATGTTCTGTCCCTTCTACGGAGCCACAGCCTTTTCTAAAGCTACTTTTTGTAATGTCTCTTCAATGATTGAATCATCTAACAATAATGATTTAAATCAGGGGTGTCCAAGCTATGGCCTGCTATCACTCCTGAGGCCGCCCGCGAGGGATTTTTAAAAATGATATGAATCTACAGAGGTGGGCAAACTATGGTCGTTTTCATCCAGCCCGTGAGGCAGTTAGTACTCTTTTAGCGCTCGTTAAGAATACTTATTGAAATGAAGTACCTACTCATCGAGTATACGGTTTTGGACGCAGCCTTTGTATTTGTCATTGAATCATTCATTCAAGAGATTTGTTCAAAAACCTTGATTCACCCAGTAATGAAACAAGTGAAGAATACGAGATGTGAAAGGAGCGGCATATATACACACACACAGGCATGTCTACTCTTTGTTGAAACAGAAGTAATGTATTAAGCGTAGAGGAGAGAAAATGGACGTAAAGTATCGATCTCATCAGGCTAGTATTGACCCAATACCAATATTAACGTTCATATCGATACTATCAATATTAGGATCAATCTGCCCACCGCTAGAAGAAGAAGAAGGGTTGCTAATGTAGACAAACTCATTCAATCTCAGTCATGTGTGGAGTAAAATATAGTTTATTAAGCAAATAAAAGCGTTATTGAGAAATTTAAAAGCCCAAAAAGTAATTATAATAGATATTAAAACTAAGATTATAAAATTACTTAAATAAAAATATATATACTTTTTAAAATTTTCTGATTCAAATGCAATCAGCAGACAATAAAAGTTGTTGATAAAATATAAAAAGTAAAGATAACGTATTAATAAAAAAGGTAACATTTGATCAATAATTACATTTAATCAGCAAATACAAAAACAAGCTAAGTAAAAGCGAAAACTAATGAGCTGGATCTCTCTCTCCTACTGACAAGTAGGGATGGGTATCGGTAAGGTTTTAATATTCTTACAATCCTGCTTATTAAACATACTGAACATAATGTGAAACGAATGAACATAATATGAAACCCATAAGAAAGCACAATGATATATCATGAAGCAAAATTATATACAGGAATAAAACTTTTTGACATTGTTCTTTGGGGAGCAACTCCATCTTTGAGTTGATCTGAATCTCAGTTAAATCTGCTGGTTTTGAAGATGAAGATGAACTTTATTCAACTTTAGATACTATTTCTTTGTCATGTCACTTGTAATGACAGATTTATCCAGATGATATTTTACTGCTTGATGCATTATTGTGTCACATTTGGTGAGAAGGCAGCATCAGATCTGAAAGTGCTGGATCTGAAGATGATCTACTTACTGTGATAGTTTTTTGCATGACTGTGTAGATTAGAAGATTGATTAAAACACTTCCCACATGCAGTGCAGTGATACGGTTTCTCTCCAGTGTGAATCCTCATGTGTTTCATATTCCTGAATGATTGAATCTCTTGTCACAGTGTGAACACTTATAAGGTTTATCTCCAGTGTGGATCATCTCATGTGTTTTCAGATTTCCTGACTGACTGAATCTCTTGTCACAGTGTGAACACTTGTAAGGTTTCTCTCCAGTGTGGATCCTCTCATGCAGTTTTAAATGGTTCGCTGAAGTAAAAGTCTTCTCACACTCAAAGCACATGTACTCTCTCACACCAGTATGTACTTTCTGATGCACTTTTAAATGTTGTGGACGTGAAAAACTCTTTCCACACAAATGACATGAATGTGGTTTCTCCTTTGTATGAACTGTCAGGTGCTGCTTCAGGCCTGAAGCTCTCAAAAATGTTTTGTCACATTGATCACATGCGTGCCGTTTCTCTCCAGTGTGGATGTTCATGTGTTTCTTAAGGTCTGATGAGTGTGAGAAACTCTTCCCGCACTGATCACAGGTGAATGGTTTCTCTCCAGTATGAACCCTCATATGGTCTGTAAGGCTTGACTTTAGTGTGAATCTCTTCCCGCACTGATCACATGTGTGCGGTTTCTCTCCAGTGTGGACCATCTCATGTGTTTTCAGAGCTCCTGACTGAATGAATCTCTTGTCACAGTGTGAACACTTGTAAGGTTTCTCTCCAGTGTGAATCCTCTCATGCAGTTTTAAACACTTTGCTGAAGTAAAAGTCTTTTCACACTCAAAGCACATGTACTCTCTCACATCAGTATGTATTTTCTCATGTTCTTTCAAACTTTGTCGATGTGAAAACCTATTTCCACACAAATTACATGAATGTGGCTTCTCCTTTGTATGAACTACCAGGTGCTGCTTCAGGACTGAAGCTCTCAAAAATGTTTTGCCGCACTGATCACATGCGTACGGTTTCTCTCCAGTGTGGATCCTCTCATGTCTTTTGAGTGTTCCTAACTGAATGAATCTCTTGTCACAGTGTGAACACTTGTAAGGTTTCTCTCCAGTGTGAATCCTCTCATGCTGTTTTAAACACTGCGCTGTAGTAAAAGTCTTCTCACACTCAAAGCACATGTACTCTCTCACACCAGTATGTATTTTCTGATGTAGTTTCAAATATTGTAAACATGAAAAACTCTTTCCACACAAATGACATGAATGTGGCTTCTCCTTTGTATGAACTCTCAGGTGTTTCTTCAGGACTGAAGCCCACAAAAATGTTTTCCCGCACTGATCACATGTGTGCCGCTTCTTTCCAGTGTGGATGTTCATGTGTTTCTTAAGGTTTGCTGAGTGTGAGAAACTCTTCCCGCACTGATCACAAGTGAACAGTTTCTCTCCAGTATGAACTCTCATGTGAAGCTCAAGAATATGTTTGTATGTGAAACTCTTTCCACACTGAGTGCAGGTGAAAGATTTCTTGGCCCTTTTTTTCTTTAAATGTTTCTGTTTGGGTTTTTCTACACTCCTGACATGGTTTTTCTCCTCAGAATTCTTCTTTCTCCTCATTGTCTTCAATCAACTCTGAAACAAAAGTAAAAACAGTACATTTGTCAGTAACTCGTTAAAAAAACAGAAAAGTTAAAGGACATAATAAAGTGAAAGGACATAAAGATGAACCCTGATATAACAGCAGAAAGCAGACAATTCTATTACAAAATGTTTATCATTTTGATGCAATTTTATAAATTATACGTCCCTGAATCTTTCCATGAATGAGGTACACTGATCTTCAAATGATTACTTTTAAAATATTATAGGCACAAACCTCATGTTTCTATAGGGAGAACTATTAAATATGTTTGATCAACAACATGAAGGATCTGAGGATCTGTGTGTTGCATTAAGAGAGCGACCATACATTTGTGTTATGTTTTTATTTTCTTGTTTTTACTCATTTATAAAGTTCCCAGAGAGAACGCCTCTCTTCTCTCTGGGAACATATCACTTCTCTCTGGGACTTTTCTAAACTCCCTGAAAACTGCAGTTGTTAAACCCCTCCTGAAAAAAAAAACAATCTTGATAACACCATATTGAGCAACTATAGACCAATATCAAATCTACCTTTTATAGGCAAGATTATTGAAAAGGTAGCTTTTAAATCAGCTGAACAAATACTTAAACTCAAATGGATACCTGGACAATTTTCAATTTGGTTTCCGACCGCATCACAGCACAGAGACAGAACTCATTAAGATAATAAATGATATTCAATTCTGATTCTGGCAAAATATCAGTCCTAGTACTAATAGATCTTAGTGCTACGTTTGACACAATTGATCATAACATACTTCTAGAGAGACTGGAAAACTGGGTCGGGCTTTCTGGGATGGTAATCAAATGGTTCAGGTCATACTTAGAAGGGAGAGGTTATTATGTGAGTATAGGAGAGCATACGTCTAAGTGGACATCCATGACATGCGGAGTCCCACAAGGCTCAATTCTTGCACCGCTCTTGTTTAGCCTGTATATGCCTCCACTAAGTCAAATAATGAGAAAGAACCAAATTGCCTATCACAGCTAGGCAGATGATACCCAGATTTACCTAGCATTATCACCAAATGACTACAGCCCCATTGACTCCATCTGCCAATGCATTGATGAAATTAACAGTGGGATGTGAGGAGCACTGCATGGTACGGCACAGTACGGCTTGGTACGGTTCACTTTTGGGGGGTTTTCCACTGGGTACAGTACCTGGTACCTGGTACTTTTTTCAGTACCACTTCGGTTGAGGTTCCAAGTGAATCGTACCATTACCAAAACATGACGTGTAAACTCTGCTGATCACAGATTGGCCGGAGAGAAAAATCACTACCTGCGTCATTGAACTTGCGAAACAAACACAACAGAACCGCTAGATTTAAATCGGCCCCACACCCAAGGGGGGGGCCGGAAGGATCGAACGCAACTGTTTTGAACGAGCGCACCTTTTTTTTTTTAACAACCAAAATGTTTTGTTGTCTGCTGTGGAAGTACAGACGTTCCTCTCGTTGATAGCAGAGGAGCGGATCCAGCGAGAGCTTGATGGGGCGACGCAAAATGAAAATGTTTTTCAGGAGTCGCGGCACTAGAGGCGGCCCAACTATAACGACGTGAATAATCCCGCCCACTCTAAAGCGGTACTAAACTGCAGTGGAAACGCAAACCGAGCTGAGTCGTACCACGCAGTGGAAAAGCGCCATTAGACAGCTGCAGATCATCCAGGAACGCTGCTGCCAGAATTCTGACTGAACCACGAAATAGGAGCATATCACACCGTCCTCAGGTCCTTACACGGCTTCCAGTAAATTTAGGATTGCCTTTAAGTTACTTTTACTCGTTTATAAATCACTCAATGGCCTAGAACCTAAATACATTGCAGATATGATCACTGAATATAAGCCTAACAGACCACTCAGATCACTAGGATCGAGTCATTTAGAAATACCAAGGGTTCACACAAAACAAGGGGAGTCCGCTTTTAGCTATTATGCCGCCCGCAGTTGGAATCAGCTTCCAGAAGAGATCAGATGTGCTAAAACATTAGCCACATTTAAATCCACTCTAGCGCCAAAGTCGCAAAACTGCGACAAGACGTCATACTTAATAAAATAGACTGTAGTTCCTGATATGGTGTAATATCTAATTTGTATTCCCTGCCACTAGATTGCAGACATGTAGTACTTCAATTCTAGACCAAAATTACGTCACATTCCTATTCAAAGTGTTTGAGGAAATAGCAGAGCAAGTGAGCTATCGTGTCTTTGATGCGGAAGCAGTTCAGTTCAGTAGCGTGCCAAATGGCTAATAAAAAGTTGTACCGTGAGGATGCGTTGCAAATGTTATTCGCCGATTCTGACTCTGAAAGGGAATATTTGCCTTTTGGAAATGACGATCGGTTGTCTAATAATCGCGCTTCTCCCGGTACATATTTGCAGCACAATGGTGCCGTCGTGCAAGGCGAGTGTTCACGAAGCACAAACAAGTCATCATTTCGACCCTTTGCCCAACGGGGATGGGGGTGGCAGCGGTGAACGTGGTCGTAGTGTCTAAAATTTTAACTTTATAAATTTTTCTGTATTGCTTTATTGCATTTAAATGTTCAGTTATTTTTGTTATAAGAAAAAAGTTACTAAACCTTTTATACTGTAATTTTTGTAACTAAATTTCAGTATCGTGAAATTATAATATATATCGTGCAATTAATCGCAACATGAAAATTTGATACCGGCATATCCCTAGTCACAACACTATGGTATAGTTAGCGTTACTACTAGGGCTGCCCGCTAATAGTCGACTAACCGTTAGTCGATAACATTTTATTAGTCGCAGAAAAAAGAAATCAACAGTTGAAGTCACTCAGTCCGTGACGAACAGATCGTTAGCGGCTGGTCTATGTGGTAATACAGCACATCATGCAGGACATCCAAACACTCGCCTATCATTCATCGACCTCAAATATGATCGTCTGAAGTATGCAAGCAACTTTACATATCTGCTCAATCTAATGTTAACCTGGAGAAATGTGCGCTATTCAGTGTCTGTGTGGAGTGTGGAAGCTGAACAGTAGCCTAGTGTCGCTAAAAGAAGAATTTCCTGAATTTTCCTGAGTTTCGAGAGAAGGTGGTAAAAAGTACGGAGACCATGATCCACACTGACAAAATAGTCTTCTCTTTAGCGTTATATTCTATATTAATCACCAATAGGATAAAACACAGTCACCTGTGTTTTATAGCCTAAAATAAATGCTAAAAAGAATAGAACATTTCCAGAATTTTCTAAAAAAACAACAACAAAAAAACTTTTTTTCGAGAGAAGAAGGTAAAAAGCAATACAAAACCAATAATGTACCGGTTATGTTGTCATTCCTTTGCTCTCTAACTGAATGCAATAGGCCTAGTTATTTAATAATAACTTTAACAGTGAAGCATGCATCTAACTCTGGAGGGGAAAAGCTTAGTATAATAAAATCACCTAAATAAGTCTGTGAATGAATTAATTAAATATGTTAAGAATGAATAGTACACAAACACAGCTCCAAAACTGTAAAGTTATTTAAAGATGAAGCATTCATGAATTATTTTATGACAAACATTTTAAACATTTGCACTCATTTATTTAGCCTATAAAAAATATAATAATAATAATAACTATTATTATTATTATACATTTAGGTTACATATGCATTTAGAAGAAGCTTTTATCCAAAACGACTTACAAAAGAGGAACAAATGACTCCAAAGTCAGTCACAAAGCCAGGTTTATTATACAATATTAATCCAGTGCTAAGATTATCACAAATTAAACAAGATTTTGATGCACATCTTTCTTATTAAATCGTTGTACTCCACCTTGTATCCGTTACAATTGTTAGAGAATCACTCAAGACACTTCGCTGTAGGCCTGTTCCACATAATAATAATAATATGCAATAAAACAATATACAATATGATTCGTTAACACAGGCTACCGAGGAGCTTGCTGCATGAGTCCGTGAGTACAGTTTACAAACCCGAGGAACAGAAGAAAGAAGAAAAAGAGTTCACACTCACCGCACAACTCTCAGTCCCTCGCCAGCTCCACTCACTTACTCGCGCATGCGCACACCGAGTGATCCTCACCAGCGCCAGAGCGTCAGTATGGGTCACAAGCCCCGCCCCCTCCATCTAATCCAACGGCACGCGAGACTCACCAAATAACTACATTACACTCCCAATATTTGTTTCCAGAGATGGGTTTTGACTTTGCATGTAGTTTTTGTCACGCTGATGTAAGTTCAGGTGCTTTTAGTTAGGTATTAGTTTTATTGCACAACAAGAGCAGTAGCACAACATACATATATAGAGAATCACAGTGTGTTCAACTATTATCAGTTACATTCATAATAGCATCAAAGGAACAAACAGGACAAAAGAAAAAACAGGGGATAACTTACAAGAAATTTCCATCAGAAAAGCATTCAAAAATGCTATACATTCTATAAATTCTTTCTTATTTCTTAGATCTTTTAAGTAATGCTCTGCTGTCTGTTACGCTTCGTCTGAAACACACCAGCTGAGGTAATGCTCACCTTCTTTTTTCTTCAATGCTCTCGCTAATACATCTTAATAAATGCTTAAAACAACAAGTGTGGTGTATTCCTTAATAAACCACTTTCTCAATAAAACCGATACCGATAACAGTTGTATTTGGTTACAATACAAAGGTATTACATAAAAAGTAAAGGCATACTTGCAATAGGACAATAGCTTAATTTCCTCTACAACATGCAGCTGTTACATATTTCCTGTTTGCAGCCCTGAGAGCCCCTCTCAGGAGGGGCGACTTGTCAGGATTATGGACCGGTTTGGTGTGTTTCTGTCATTAATCTCCCCTCTGCAGCTTCATCCACACAGACTGGAATCTGTTTCAGCTAAAGTCATTAACTCAACTCTTACTTTAAAGCCTGTTTCTGCATGACAGAAGATCTTCTAACAATGGCTTTCCTCTCCCCTTCTAGAAGATATTCTGGCAGCAATGAGTTTATCTATCCTTAATTATTCATTATTTATTCATCATTTTCCATTATGATCAATGTAAACATGTTTACTCCACGAACATGGAAAACAGCGATAACGGCATTTACCTGTTGTCTGCAGTGTTGTGTTCTTTTCTCAGCTTTGATGATATGTAACACTGCAGGTTGTCATAAAACAATTAGTCTCTTAGCCCAACTTTTTGCTCTTGCAATCGCGTAAATCGTGCGTTTACATCCTCCATCACCTCTGTTAAGTGCACTGATGTCAAACTCATTTTGGATAATAAAGATTATTGTTAAATACTCAGCCTCCATTACATATCTTCGTCACATCATTATAAGTGTTTGATCACCACATTTGAGTTATTATTGCATAAAATGTGTTTATTAATATATATTCTGTTTATGTCAAAAGTTTGGACACAGAAATGGGAAGTGTGTCCAAACTTTTGACTGGTACTGGTACTATAATATACACAAAGAATATCGGCCGATATATCAATATCGGTCTTTTTTATCTCTAATATCAGTATCAGCATAAAAACCAAATCGGTCGGCTTCTAGTACATACCTGTGTTTGGGAGTTTTTTGCAAAAAAAAAAAAAACGTTTTGATTTTACAGCTTTGATCTAAAGTTGCAGGGAGCTTCAGGATAGTCCATTATAATATAGAATAGAGGTATGAACGAAAAAGATCAAAACTCACATAAGAAGCATTAAGAAATGTATTTAAACATCTAAAAATAGAAATTAAAAAAGGAGTGTAGGAAAAGTCCAATGAAGAACAGGGACTTGCATGTGAAAATTAGACCAGTGTTCACTGAGTGTGCTGAAGCAGAAAAGTCAGGGGATGTGAAAGGCTGCATAATTTCATTTTCTATATATTTCTGCATTGCCAAGTTATTCTAGGTCTTGAATTTGGATCTTAACCCTCGTATGGTGTCCGGGTCTGTGGGACCGGTTTTCACTTTTTCTTAAAAGAAAAATTATACTATTAATAATATTTTTCAAACTCAGACTCATTGGCCTTGGCTCATTTTCTGTGAAGAACATTTATCAGAACAACTTTTCAATGACCACTCACTGTACACCCCCCTACACATTTATATTACATACAGGATGTTCGGGTCCACTGGACCCAAGAGTAATAAAAGAGTGGAAATTTTAGGTCCTGTGTACCTTCACTCTGTCCTCCTATTGTCTGGGACTGCTATTAGTATGGGTATGTGTGTTTATGTGTGTGTGTGTGTGTGTGAGCAGGGGTCTGTAAGAGTGTGAGTTTAAGTGTGAGTTTTGTGTTTCTGCACCGCCGTACAACAAGGTTGTAGCACTTTAATATATAAATGTGATCTAATAAAGTTAAAGGGCAAATATCAACCATATGTGCAGTTTATATTGCTTGTAATTGGGATGAATTAAACATCTGTTGAGTATTTTAACATTTAATTTTTGATTGTGTTAAATTAAAAACCCAAAACTGCAGCGGGTCCCCCAGACTAAGAGTTCTAAGGCGGTCTTCATGACCGTAATGAGCAGGGCTGAGAGTTCATGATTGGCTTCTAAGGCAGAGACAGGTTTGACAGGAGATTCACTGACAGTCTCCATGACCTCATCAGGACAGATGGAGTGTTTAAAAATGGACATCCCTGACACCTATGGAGGTTCTGCAGCGGATGCCGCCACCTTTAGAGGTTCTGCAGAGTGCATTAGGAGCATCAACAAGACGACAGAAGAGAGCAGAGAGTTCAGCAAACAGACCAATTCTTCTACCATGACATGACAGGCTGAGAGTCCATTGCTGGGCGCCACCACCACGCAAGGAGCTGAAGCGAGCACCGCCGCCTCGGGAGGTTCTGCAGAATACGCCACCACCTCTGGAGAAGCTGAAGCAGGTGCAATCGCCTCGGGGGACACAGCAGCGAGCACCACTACCTCGGGAGGTTCTGCAGCATCAGCCGCCACCTCTGGAGAAATCATAGTTGGTGCCACGCCTCTAGAGGTTCAGTGGTGGTGTATGCAGCCCAAACGCACCATAAAGCGATCCCCATTATGGGAAGTGTTACTGACAGGGGAATCAATTCAGGAACAGGAAGGTTTGAGAGCGCTGGTTTAGGAGTACCAGATGCAGGTACTGACACCAGCGGTGGATCCTCCACACTGGATGCCAGTCTGGGATACCTTAGAACTGACCTCAAAGATCTGGCTACAAAAGACAGGATGTGACAAGACTCCGGACGAACAGATGAGACGTGACAAGACTCTGGGAGATCAGCTGTGACGTGACAAGACTCCGGACAAACAGATGAGACGTGAGAAGACTCTGGACGATCAACTGGGACGTTTCGTGACTCAGGATGATCAATTGTGACCTGACGTGACTCTGGAAGATCAGCTGTGAAGTGACGAGACTCTGGACGATCAACTGTGACGTGACTCAGAAGGATCAACTGGGACGTTACGTGACTCTGGACCATCAACTGGGACATTACGTGACTCTGGACGATCAACTGGGACGTTACGTGACTCTGGACGATCAACTGGGACATTACATGACTCTGGACGATCAGCTAAGACCTGACGTGACTCTGGAAGATCAATAAGTAATGTAATTTTAAAAAAATATGTTTATTGAACTTTAAATGTTTTGTAATATCAATTAATTTGCAGTTATTACACCTAGTATATTTAAGTTTAATATACAAATTTCCAAGTTAAATCTATCAGTTGTTTTATTTTTCCAATTTAAGCTAGAAAATTAAGAAAAAAGCAAACAAATAAAGGAACATTCATGTAATTAAATTTAATTCAATTAAATTCCAAATGTTAATTTGAAAACATTACAACACATGAATTTTTTTATATCCTGAAAACATTTCCCCATTAAACATGAAGAAACTAGTTTAGCATTAACTTATTGTTATGCACATAAATAGTCTATCTCAGAATCACAACAAACGGCATCAAAACTATGTTTTTTCCCCCGTCAGGATTTATACCGTATCATAGTACTGCATATGCGATACATAGTATGCGATAGGCTGCATGATCTTTAAATCTTCAGCTTTAAGCTTTAAAACTGCTGTTTATTTAAATTTCAAACTTCTTCACCCGAACACCTTCAAACTACCGGTACAAGCTTTTAATACTACCTCAAACAGGTCAGGCTTACTCGAGCAAACCACAAAGTTTGTTTACAAACTGCACTTGTCTAGGTTTGTTTTTTTCTTCTCTTAATCTATAAAAGAAAGACACAACCGAGTTCGGGGTTTTTACGTTTTTGTTCAGTCAGTAGCCTCTTAATGAAGTCTATGTCCTCTGATATCCACAATGCAATAGTGTAAATGCAAACAACAGCAATTCTGCAAAAAGAAAAACATAATGGAAAACACTGATCTAAATGTTAAACGCGTAATTATTTAAAAGTTAATTTGCATTCAACAAAAAGTTATTTGTTTGGTGGCGTTGGGGTTATAAAACATGCTGTGCTGAGATATCTCCTATCATTCGCAGTGATCTTGGCAATGCTGTATATCATTGTCTCTCTTATCATACCATGGACTCGCTTTTTCTTTTTTTATACACATGCAACTGGTGCCATCTTGCCTAGGAGTTATTAATTGTAGTACAAATGACCTTTAGTTCATCCAAAAGTGAAATTTCTGTCATTGACTTGCATAGTATTTTTTCCCACTCTGAAAGTCCATGGCTACCGGAAACAGTTTGGGCTTCAAAATATATTTTGTGTGTGTGTTCAACAAAAGAAATAAACTCATACAGGTTTGGAACAACTTAAAGGGTGAGTAAATTATGACATAACTTTTATTCCGGGTGAACTACCACTTTGTTTGTATGTTGAAATGCCCAGCTGAATACATTAACCCTTACATATTGATACAAGAAGGATAGGCCTTTCATGTTGTTGATAATTTTGTTGACTATAAGTCTACTCATTCTAATTTTAAATTGTCCAAGCAATGGTTAAAACTTTTACAGCTTTATTTACGGTGCTCAAATATTTCAATTTTTTTCATAGCTGTTATTTTATACCACTAACCTAATACAGCTCAAATAAATCTTTTAAGAGTCTTAAAAAAAAAAAAACACACACAAAATGCAGTTGAAACGAAAGTTGTTTTTTATCGATCCTAATCTACAAAAACAAAAAGTGTCATCAGTCTAAAAAAACTGACTGTGAGACGCTGCTTGGAGTAAAAATGAAACACTCTCACGATCTCATGCATGTCTCCAGTCTGTCCTCAAGTGTAAATGTGACATGATGACAAACTGAAGGTCTTACATAAAAAACACAATATGAAAAAATATATAATTGACTTTAACCAATCTTTTTTTTGTTTTTTGAACGTCCAACTTGAATCTTCACTGAAAGTTAGAGTTTGATGAAACCGGTTACATCAAAAGGGCAACTGACTTTCAAAAGAAATCACTTCCTTTTAAACGAGAAGTCAGACATAGCCCTCTAAACATGTTTGCTGTCATGTGATCTTAATATATGTGGTGTAAGTGAACTTCTATTCAACATTTTATATTTTGACAAATTGCATGTCATAGGATGTCAATTTCAAATGAATGTGAAGATATAATTTGTAGCTCAAAATTTTATCTGCTGCATTTATCGCACAGCTCTTTCATTTTTTTAGCATTTATTTTTATAATTATATATAATTTACCTTGTTTGCAAGCACTTGTTAGAAGAAGCATTAGAGCAGCAGAAGGGGGCAGCAGTTTGTAAGTGTTTTGTTTATTTTCTCATTAGATTAGCTTATTGTTACCCTGATGTCACATGGACTATTTTACCAATGTCCTTGCTGCGTTTCTGTGACATTACAGTTGTGTTGCTGTCTATGAAGGGTTGGAGAGCTCTCGGATTGCATCAAAAATATCTTAATTTGCTTTCTGAAGATGAAAGAAGGTCTTAGGGGTTTGGAATGACATGTGGGTGAACTAACCTTTTAACTGCCTTGAGATACTGGCAGTTTTTCTTGCCCTAAAAACCTTCCTACCAGACCTGGTCCGGTTGGACAACATGCCGGTGGTAGCTGTTATAAATCACCAAAGTGGTGTCAGATCACACTCCCTTTAGAGGCTGGTGGGACACCTCCTTTTAAGGGCTCAGGTCTCACAGAGAGCAGCTCATGTACCAGGCAGATGGAAGCAAGGGTCGAAGATTCTATCCCGGGGCAATGTAGCTCCAGGAGAATGAAGTCTTCATCCCCAAGTGGTTCAGACAATTTGGTCCATCTTTGGGAAGGCAGAGGTAGACCTCTTTGCCTCAGAAGACAACTCTCACGGCCCAATATGTTTCTTGAGGGAACAAGATGCTTTGGCCCACGAATGGCCCAGCGCTCGCCTCTACGCCTTCCCTTCGATTGTCCTGCTTCCTCAGGTCATCAGACGGATTGGGGAAGTCAAGTGCTCGGACCTCCTAGTGGCCCCACTCTGAAGGAATCAGATGTGGTTCCCTTAGCTAATCCAGCTGCTGTCAGCAGCCCCACGGGGCCAATTCCGTTGAGGAAGGACCTTCTCTTTCAAGCGTGAGGTATGATTTGGCATCCCCGGCCTGAGCAGTGGAGTCTTCATATTTGGCCCCTCAACAGGAGTCTTTACAGCTCCCCGTTAGAGTGAATAACACCATTTTGTTGGCTAGAACTCCATCTACAAGATGCTACTGTGCCGACTCCAGACTTATCTGCAGTCCTGAGGGCCTTGCAAGGCCATGCCTTCGAGTCGCTCCAGTCAGCCGATGTGCGGCCCCTGTTGGTTAAGACCATCCTCCTTGTAGCATTAGCGTCGGTCAAGCAAGAGGACGATTTACATGCACTGCCAGTCAGTGCTTCATGCCTTGAGTTTGGGCCTAAAGCCCTGCAGAGTCTTCCTCAAACCAAGACACGGCTATGTGCCTAAAGTTCACTCAACTCCGTTCAGAGCACAAGTCATCACCCTCTTATCTCTTCCTAATTCAGAGGTGGAGCAGGATCCAAATCCCAGTTCAGGCCCTTTGAGTGTATGTGGAGCATTCTTGCCACTTCCAGCTTTGGAAGCCACTCTAAAGGGCTGCCAGCCACAAAGCAGATACTATCTTGTTGGATAGTTGACACTAAAGTCCTGACTTACATTTCAGTGGGCTTACAGCATCCTCTCGGAGTGAGGGCTCATTCCACCAGAGGAACAGCCACCTCCTGGGCTTGGTCCAGTGGAATTTCCATCGGCACTGTTGGAGGTGTTTCCCATCACGTACAACATGGGACAGACAACAACAGGGGAGACTGTTCGAAAGGGAACGCACTGGTTTCTAATGTAACCTTGGTTCCCTGACATAAGGGAATGAGCTTTATTTAAGCTGCCGTGCTATAAGGCTGCACGCGAGTCATCGACTGTCGCTATCAGTCAAAAGATTCTCATGAAATGGTGCTCAGAGCCTGGGGATAAGGAGCAATGTTTGCGTACAAGATGTGACAGGAGCGGCATGAACCTAAAACTGAACCTAAAGTATCGATCTCATCAGGCTAGTATCAATCTGATACTTTGTATAGATCAGGGGTGGGCAGACTTTTTGACTCGAGGACCACATTGTTTTCCACATCAAGCGAGGGGCCGCATAATATGTGTATGACAATTGAAGCTTTGATTTTTTTTATCACTTGTACATACATGGCCATTCTATTCTTGTTCCATCTCTACCTTATTTGTTTTATGAACACTTTATGACACACAGATAAGTTGCATTGGTGTACAAGTTGATTGATATATAATCAGAATCAGAAGAGCTTTATTACCAAGTATGTTTACACACACAAGGAATTTGACTTGACGACAGGAGTTTCCAGTGTAGAAGAAAGTACAACATAGTGCAGACATACATGATAGTGCAGACATACATAGGAATAACACAGTAGGGATGTAATATAACACTAATATAGTAAAAAAAGAAAAATGTAATAATGTACTATTTACAGAAATAGAAGTATAGGAAAAAATGTAATTGTTTAGGTAAATGTACATATGTTTATTAGTGTGCAGATATGTTATTTCCAAAGTGTGCAGTTTAATATGAATATACTATGTTAGTTGTGATGGACGATGTATAATTATGAAAGATTAATTGTTCAGACTGAAATAGCCTGAGAGAAAAAACTGTTTTTGTGCCTGGCTGTTCTGGTGGTCGGTGCTTTGTAGCGCTGACCAGAGGGCAACAGTTCGAAGAGAGAGTGGGCTGTGTGTGAGGGGTCCAAGGTGATTTTTTTTTTTTTAGCCCTTTTCCTCACTCTGGAGTTGTAAAGATCTTGGAGGCTGAGCAGAGGGGCACCAATAATCCTTTCAGCAGTCCTGAACCAGCCTGAACCAAACAGACAGTATGGATGAACACAGGACAGATCAATGAGAGCAGAGTTAGAACACTGTTAAGCAGCTCCTGTGCAGGTTGAATTTCCTCAGTTGGCGAAGGAAGTTCAACCTCTGCTGGGCTTTTTTAGCAATGGTGTCTATGTGAATGTCCCACTTCAGGTCCCGAGAGATAGTGGTGCCCAGGAACCTGAATGACTCCACTGTTTTTACAGTGCTGTCCGTGATGGTGAGTGGGGGGAGTGCATGGGGGGTTCCTCCTGAAGTCCACTATCGTCTCCATTGTTTTGAGCGTGTTCAGCTCCAGGTTTTTGTGACTGCACCAGACAGCCAGCTGCTTGAACTCCTGTCTGTAAGCAGACTCGTCTCCACCCTTGATCAGGCCGATGACTGTAGTGTCATCTGCAAAACTTCAGGAGCTTGACAGAGGGGTACTTTGAAGTGCAGTCATTTGTATACAGGGAGAAGAGCAGTGGGGAGAGTACACATCCCTGGGGGGCGCCAGTGCTGATGGTGTGGCTGTTCGACATGAATTTCCCCAGTCTCACTAACTGTTGCCTATCTGTCAGAAAGCTGATGATCCACTGACAGATGGAGGTGGGCACGGAGAGCTGGGCGAGTTTGTCTGAGAGAAGGTCAGGCATGATGGTATTGAAGGCCGAACTGAAGTCCACAAATAGGATCCTTGCGTAATTCCCAGGTCTGTCGAGGTGTTACAGGATGTAATGCAGTCCCATGTTGACCTGTTTGCTCTGTAGGCAAACTGAAAAGGATCCAGCAAGGGTCCAGTGATGTCCTTCAGTAGGCCAGGGACCAGTCTTCAAGTGAACTAATGACCACAGATGTGAGAGCGACAGGTCTGTAGTCGTTATAAGACACATTTTATAATTTCATTCAGAAAAGAAACAAAAATATAAGTAAAAAAACAAAGACAAATTATAGTGGCATTCACTATAAACATTTATTATAAACGTCCATCCTAAATATTTAAAGCGAAACAGAAACTAGCAGCGTGGTTGCTGGAAATGCACAGTACAATCTCACTTGCCTTTCTCATTCATCACCAATCCAAATGTGCGCACTTTGCGCTTGACCTTGATTGTTTTATATAAGCCACCTTGGAAATCGCAACACAATTCAGATGATAAAAAACAAGATTTATAATCCAGAAAACACATTACTATATCAATTTTCATAAAAATGTATGTGGAAAACAGAAGAAAGCATATCTTTGCAAGATAAAACAACAAATTATTTCCACGTTTTCCCCATGAAATTACAGTGCCCATGAGCAGGAGGATAACACTGGCATTTGTTCTGATACTGGAAAGACTACATAGCATTTTAAGCATTTTTAAACGGTACCAATACAAGGCATTCTTTTTTAAAACAAATGAACACTTTAACTTTTTAAAACAAGTAATTATTTACAATTTTGCCGGTTTTGTAGGGTGTATATTTTTACTTTTTATTTTGTATTTGAGCTGTGTGGCTTGGATGTGGTGTCCATCAAAAATAGACTAGGCGCCTATCTTTAGCAAAGCAGCGCAGAGAGCTGCTTCTGGGACGCTTCTGAAATGTGTCGTGGCGTGGCTGGTGTAAACACAAGCATTGACTACAGTAGCCGTGATCACCTCCAGTGGCCACATCGGAGCCGTGACGTGCCGCAGATGCGTGCGGTGTAAATCCAGGGTTATATACCGCATTACAGGCTACAGCGCCATCTATTGGATTTGACTGATATCACATCAAATAAGTCATTTTGGACCAACTGCCAAATGGGCCGGATAAAAACGCCCGGCAGGCCGTAGATTGCCCACCTCTGGTATAGATATTGTCAATATTAGGATCGATCCGCCCACCCCTAGAAGAAGAAGGGTTGCTAATGTAGACAAACTCATTCAATCTCAGCCATGTGTAATAGCTTTTTATTTCGAAATTGAAAAGCCCAAATAGCAATTGCAATACTTCATAGCTTTTAGATATTAAAACTAAAATTATAAAATTACTTTTTCCTGATTCAAATACAATCAACAGACAATAAAAGTTCTTGATAAAAAATAAAAATAAAATGTATTTATAAAAAAGGTAACATTTAATCAATAATTACTCAGAGCAAATACAAAAATTAGCTGGATCTCTCTCTCCTACTGACAAGTAGGGATGGCTATCAGTAAGGTTTTAATGGTGTTACTATTCTTACAAGCCTGCTTATTAAACGTACTGAACATAATATGAAACTCTTAAATATGTAAAATTATATCATTTATATCACGAAGCAAAATTATATACAAGAATAAAACGTTTTGACATTGTTCTTTGTGGAGGAACTCCATCTTTGAGTTGATCTGAATCTCACAGTTGAATCTGCTGATTTTGAAGATGAAGACTTTATTCACTGTGAAAACTTTAGATTGTTTTTTTGTCATGCCACTTGTTATGACAGATTGATCCAGATGATATTCTATTGCTTGATGCATTATTGTGTCACATTTGTTGAGGACACAGCATCAGATCTGAAAGTGCTGGATCTGAAGATGATCTACTTACTGTGAATGTTTTTTGTATGTGTGTGTAGAGCAGATGAATGACTGAAACACTTCCCACATGCAGTGCAGTGATACACATAGGGTTGGGTCTCATTTTTTTGTGTGTTTTTAAATAATAACAATAAAAAAATAAATAAAAATTCCCCAAAAAATTATGGATTGGCCATTAGCACTATAAGCACATAATGTCTGTTTCATTCATACTGGACGCCAGAGGGCGCCCTCGCACAGAAACTCCACATATACAGTGCTGCTTGAAAGTTTGTGAACCCTTCACAAATTTCTATATTTCTGCACAAATATGACCCAAAACATCATCAGATTTTCACACAAGTCCTAATAGTAGACAAAGAGAACCCAATCAAACATGCTTCTGAAATGTGTCGTGGCGTGGCTGGTGTAAACACAAGATTTGTGGAAGTGAATCATGGCACGAACAAAAGAGATCTCCGAGGACCTCAGAAAAAGAGCACCGCCCCCCGCTGTAGCACCAAATCAGGAGGAAAAGGTCACAAAACCTCTATACAAGAGTTGGACTCCACAATCCACAGTCAGGCAGATTGTGTACAAATGGAGGAAATTCAAGGCCACTGATACCCTCCCCAAGAGTGGTCCACCAACAAAGATCACTCCAAAAGCAAGACGTCTAATAGTCCGCGAGGTTGCAAAGGAACCCAGGGTAAATTCTAAGCAACTAAAGGCCTTTCTCACATTGGCTAATGTTCATGAGTTCATCATCAGGCGAACACTGAACATCCATGGTGTATATGGTAGAGTTGCAAGGAGAAAGTCACTGCTCTCCAAAAAGAACATTGCTACCCATCTGCAGTTTGCTAAAGATCATATGGACAAGCCAGAGAAATACTGGATAAATGTTTTGTGGATGGATGAGACCACAATAGAACTGTTTGTTTTAAATGAGAAGCATAGCGTTAAACGCTGCATTCCAGAATAAGAAACCTTATCCCATCTGTGAAACATGGTGGTGGTAGTATCATGGTTTGGGCCTGTTTTGCTGCATCTGGGCCAGGACGACTTACCATCACTGATGGAACAATGAATTCTGAATTATACAAGCAAATTCTGAAGAAAAAACTTTTAAAAAGCAGGACTCTGTCGGAAGAACTGATCTCAAGAGAAGAAAGGGGCCATGCAGCAGACATAACGACCCAAAGCAAAACAAGTAGTTCTACCAAAGAGAAGGGGTTTTTTTTTGTTTAAAGAAGAACAAAGTGATGTTTTGGAATGACTGAGTCAAATTCTGGACCTTAATCCAATTGTAATTTTGTGGAAGGACCTGAAGCAAGCAGTTCATTGGAGGAAGCCCACCAACATCACAGAGTTGAAGTGGTTCTGTACTGAGGAATGGGCTAAAACTCCTTCAAGATGTTGTGCAGGACTGATCAGCAGTTACAAGAAACTTTACATGCAGTTATTGNCATGAAAGGGAACGTCTCAGATTACGTATGTAACCATGTTCCCTGAGTAGGGAACGAGACACTACATCCTCTAGGGGTCGCTATGGGGAAACCTAGAGGACGCAGTTCGAAGTTCCCATGAAAGGGACACATTGACTTAGAGACTTAGTTGTCTGTATTAAAACAGGGGCAGAAGGAAGCATTTGAAAATGACACGTATTTAACAATTCAATTGATTTTCCCAATTAATTTATCTTATCAGGCCAAAACTATACTCACTCGTGCACCATAAAGAATTATTTCTCTTTTCTCTTTTCATGTTTTCCAAAGGAAAACTTGCCTTCCCAGAATTATACTGGCAGTCGTATTATATTTCATATAGTATCCTCCATATTTCCCATTCCCATGTATACAAAGACAATAAACGCTCGACTGCGACAATGTATAGTTTATCTGTGTAATTCAAGCCATCGCTTGTCGTTTCAATTTTGTATATTTTATAATTGCATGCTAACTCGACTTTTTTCAGTATAGAACATATTTTCTGGCTCATTTTGTGACAGAAGACAGAGCAGATCACAAAAGGAAGCATTTGATGGTGTTGGAGGTAAAAAGGTATAAGTTCTCTTTTGTTGACAAAAGTTTAGAAACGTCTTACAGGAAGTTTAGCTCATTTAAGCGGGTTAGTTAGCTAGCTAATGCTGGGTACCTTCTGAGGTCAGAGCCAAGTGTACATTACTGCATTTCACGCGTGTGCTCCTCGGGCATTGCTCTCATTTCCCGAGCTGTGCTGTGAAGTCGGAATGTGAAAACCAACACTGGGCCACTCGCCTTACACCAAAGTGTGTTGGCTAGTATATCACGGATTTCGACTTCGTTCACGTGAATTTCTCAGTCGGGGAAAATAATTTTCACAGTGATGATGCTTCTCCATCGGTTTCAGAGACAGTGGACAATATTTCAATAGATCATCATGAGGCACCGAAATCTGCGTTCTGATTTGGTTTTAGTACATACCGGTTACATAGGTACGAGTGCCATATTGGTACCAAACTAAGTGGTAAGTTTTCTCTACACTGTGATCCTCTCATGCCGTTTCAAATGTCTTCTCGAACCAACAAAGAACCTGTACTCTGTCAAGCAGTATGAATGGGTTTGGTTATTTTCAAACTTTGTAGTAATGGAAAAACTCTTTCACTCAAATGGCATGAATGCGGCTTTCCTTTGTATGAACTCTCAGGGTTCCTTCAGGTCTCTGAAGCTCTCAAAAATGTTTGCTGATGGCTCACAGTTTTCTCCAGTGTGGATGTCCATGTGTACCTTAAGTTTGATGACGAATGACTCTCTGTCGCAGTGGAACAATTGTGGTTTCTCTCCAGTGTGGATCCTCTTGTGTTTTCAGATGTGTTGACCGACTGAATTTCTTTTCACAGTGTGAACACTTATAAGGTTTATCTCCAGTGTGGATCATCTCGTGTGTTTTCAGATTTCCTGCCCGACTGAATCTCTTGTCACAGTGTGAACACTTGTAAGGTTTCTCTCCAGTGTGAATCCTCTGGTGCAGTTTTAAACACTGCGCTGTAGTAAAAGTCTTTTCACACTCAAAGCACATGTACTCTCTCACACCAGTATGTATTTTCTCATGTTCTTTCAAACTTTGTCGATGTGAAAACCTATTTCCACACAAATTACATGAATGTGGCTTCTCCTTTGTATGAACTCTCAGGTGCTGCTCTGAAGCTCTCAAAAATGTTTTGCCGCACTGATCACACGTGTACGGTTTCTCTCCAGTGTGGATGTTCATGTGATCTTTAAGGTTTGATGATTGTGTGAAACTCTTCCCGCACTGATCACATGAGTACGGTTTCTCTCCAGTGTGGATGTTCATGTGATCTTTGAGGTTTGATGATTGTAGAAGCTTTCCCGCACTCTGATCACAAGAAAGGGAAGGTTTCTCCAGTGTGAACTCTCATGTGAACATCAAGATTATGTTTGCGTGTGAAACTCTTCCCACACTGAGTGCAAGTGAACGGTTTCTCTCCAGTATGAACTCTCATGTGAAGCTCAAGATTATGTTTGCGTGTGAAACTCTTTCCACACTGAGTGCAGGTGAAAGATTTCTTGGCTCTTCTTCTCTTTAAATCTTTCTGTTTGGGGTTTTCTACACTTCTGACATGGTTTTTCTCCTCAGATTCACTCAATTCTTTTTTCTCCTCATTATCTTCAATCAACTCTGAAACAAAAGTAAAAACAGTACATTTTCATTAAACTCCTTAAAAAATGTGAAAGGGCATAAAGATGAACCCTGATATAACAGCAGAAAGTAGACACCTGCATTACAAAATGTTGGTCATTTTGATGCAATTTTATATCTTATACATCCCTGAATCTTTCCATGAATGAGGTACACTGATCTCCAAATTATTATTTTTAAAACATTATAATCACAAATCCTATGTTTATATAGGGATAACTATTAAATATGTTTGATCAACAACATGAAGGATCTGAGGATCCTCAAATACAAACTGTGTGTTGCATTAAGAGAGCAACCATACATTTGTGTTATGTTTTTATTAATTTATAATAATTTATAATCATTAGTCATTTGTTTATTTTTTATCATTTACTACTTATATAAAAATTCAGCAGTGAACCCGTCTGGTTCTGGAGCCTTTCCTGTTGTCAAATTCTTGATCACTTCTAAAAATATCATCCTCCATTATGGGAGAATCCAAAAGCTCCCGCTGATTCTCACTGAGAGACGGAGTATTAAGTCCACCGAGGAAGTTTTTTATTTCTTTCTCAGAAGAGCTACTGCACGAAGTGTACAAATCCTTACATGGGGGATTAATGTCTATGACCTTGGTTACAAGGCCTCTCCCAGGGGTTTGAATAGCACATATTGAGGCAGAGGATTCCCTATGTTTAATGTATCTTGCCAACATGTTCCCCGTTTTATCTCCAGATTCAAAGGATTTTTGTCTAATTCTGAAGAGGTCAAATTCAAATTTTTGAGTAAGAATATTATTATAATGATACTTTAGCTGTACTTAAAGTCTAAGTTTATATTGGTTCATTCTCCGTTTTAAATTAATCGAATAAAAAACATGTAAGAACTACTACTCTATGTCTGATATTTCATGTTTGCATCATGGTGAGAGGCTGAAAGCAGCTGTTGTTTTTAAAGAACATTTATAGTTAATAATAGTCTACTAGTGTTATACCTTCAGTCATTTTGAACTACTGTGACTTTTGACATTTTTTAAAAAGCATTTTCCTCGTATTTTTCTGAACACATAATATGTATAAGACACGTTTGTACAATATGTAGTTGCAGTTTATGCATCTTTTCTGCAAAGATATTTAACAAGTGATGTGTTTAACGTTTACATCATGTTGACAACTTCATGTGCGCTGCACTTGGAATAGAATTGTCTTTAACTAGAGGGTTAATATAGAAAAAGTAACTTGAAACATGTTGTAGTTACATTTTTAAGTTGGCTAGTTTAAAATCGTAAAAAGTCGAGAATCGGTCAAACGTTCTAGAAAAATCGAGATTAATTTTTTTTTGCAAAATCGCCCTAAGCTGAGGCGTACTGTATAATATAGGGCTGCAACTAACGGTTATTTTGATAAGCGATTAGTTGGCCAATTATCCCCCCCCCCGATTAATCGGATTTTAAATATCAATTTTTTACAACAACAAAAAAACACTATTCCACATTCTGCCCAATATCTTAGAACAAACGTGCCAAGGAATGCTATTGAAAACAAATGTCAGTGTTTAAGTATGTATGGGGACACCTGCCATAATAAAGAGAAAACACCTCTAACATATGCTTTTAGCGCTTCCCATGCCATCCCTGCTGATGGAGCTGAATTTACATTAGTAGATAAATACAAATCAGTTTGGTCTTGGAGTAAATGTTTAAATGCAGGGAGATGTAACCAAGTGGAATTGAACCTCCATCTATATGATTTTTCTTTAAGTGTCCAATGGTATAAGATCCAGATATACTGGTGCATGGTCTGAAATCAATATGAACACAATCACCCCCCAAACAAAAAACATTAAGAACACAAAAAAAAATTAGGGATGCACAATATATTTTGTTTTCTCTGCGTACAAAAAGTATTCTCGTAGCTTGGTAAATTTATGGTTGAACCACTGATGTCACACGGATTATTTTACCGATCTCCTTGCTATGTTTCTGCAGCTTGATCGTGGTAATAGCATTGCTGTCTATGAAGAGTCAGAGAGCTCTCAGAATGCATCAGAAATATCTTAATTTGTGTTCCGAAGATGAACGGAGGTCTTACGGGTTTGGAACGACATGAGGATGAGTAATTAATGACAGAATTTTCATTTTTGGGTGAACTAACCCTTTAAGTATGAGACTTAAGGCGTGATTTCCCCTTACCTATGGGAATAATTTAAGGGTGTTGCATATAATCCCTTAAACACTGCCCTTAGCAAAGGGAAACCGTTCAGTGTTTCACGATAAGGCAGATAGCGGAGTAAGTTTTCACAGAAAACCATATAACATATGTATAAATATCTATGATGTAGACAGCATCACTGATTATAATGAGTTCTATAGTATTTTGTCGCGCCGCGCCACTCGTGTCCAGTGTAGACACGTTGTAACATTGGTTTTGCTTTGTTTCATAGAACTAATCATTGCCTGTGTTGCGTACGTATGTGAGGGGCGGAGCTATCAAAATAGGGGTGAGACCCTTTTGGGGGAGGGGTGTGTTTGTTTTGGTGATTCGAAATATCAACATTTTGGCTACCAGAAATCGCTTACCCCTTAAAAAGGGGCTTTAAAGCGCTAAACTCTCACGCAGCGTATGTTTCATTCATACTGGAAGCCAGAGGGCGCTCTTGTGCCTAAAGTCCAAAACGGATTAATTGAAGTAGCCTATCTTCTAAGCTGTATAAAAAGCAGAAATGTAAACACAAACTCAATAAACTCTGCTGAATGTGTTTTTCAAGTCATCTCCAGGTACAAAATACAGGAATAAGAATGATTATCGATTTAAATTTGCTCTCGAGTGTGAGTGACTCCGTTTGAGCTAATGGTGTATATAATTTGATCAATGTTTATATGTGAATAAGTTTAAATCTGTTTAACATATAAAGCGGCCGATCATGTCTTGAAGACTTTTGTGTAACACTTAAGATGACATTTTCCAACCCTTATGTTATCCATAGGAAAATTACAGATAAGGGGCTTTATGCAACAATTAATAAGTTTTAAGCGATACTTAAGTGTTACTTAATGGTTTCTTTAGGTGAAACGTCATAAACCCTTAGATATTCTCTTAAAGGTGCAAATGGTGATTGTCTTCAGAAACATTTGTTGTTATGCTGGTTGAAAGTCTCTTCACATCCCGATAGCAATCATTAAGTTAAGTGATCTAAATATATTTACCTGTATTTATATATTCTGTGGAAGACATAGGACCAAGAAATGTTCGTCCAATCAAACGCTTGGTCCGAGCGTTTTAATTAGCTTTCCTACCTGCCTGTCAACATATGTATCTGCATACCTCTGCGCACCCAGTTCGCGCAGACAGGATACGTCATCAGCGCGTTCACACACTCTGTGCAGACAGAGCGAAAATGGCAGACAAACATCAACAACCAGACCTTCCTTCCTGGTATTGTAGTACTTTTAAAGATTTCTCACCGGTGAATGACACATGATGTAGCCAAGATGTTAATCCAGTCCTCGCACCAGCTCGTTAGAAGTGAACTACGTGCATGAACTGTGTTCCGATCGATATGATCCGTACACAAGTGCTCATGCCGACAATACTCCCTGAGCGGGGGAAATCCGTTTAAGTTTACTTCACTTCAGAACATGGGCTGTAATTGGGAACCTGATGTAGCCTATTGTAATGTTGTCTGTGGTATTCTGGTCTGTGAGTGTATATGCGTTCATGGGGCGTGGCTTTGGACGGCGATTGCAGGGGAGGGTGGGACGTTCGCTTTCAGTGCTACCAGGCTAAAGTTAGCATTTTCTAAGATCTCCTACTGACTGTACGTATCCCCTAAAAACCCATTAAGTGTTGCATAAAGCCCCTTAAGTGTAATTTCCCCTTAAGATCGCCCTTAAGTTTCCTTTACACTTCAGGACGTTGCATAAAATATGCCTTAAATGTTACTTAAGGGTTTCTTTAGGTGAAACGTCATAAACCCTTAGAATTTCTCTTTAGTATCCCTTAAAACCTATTAAGTGTTGCATAAAGCCCCTTAAGTGTAATTTGCTCTTAAGATCGCCCTTAAGTTTCCTTTACACTTCAGGACGTTGCATAAAATATGCCTTAAATGTCACTTAAGGGTTTCTTTAGGTGAAACGTCATAAACCCTTAGAATTTCTCTTTAGTATCCCTTAAAACCTATTAAGTGTTGCATAAAGCCCCTTAAGTGTAATTTCCCCTTAAGATCGCCCTTAAGTTTCCTTTACACTTCAGGGCGTTGCATAAAATATGCCTTAAATGTTACTTAAGGGTTTCTTTAGGTGAAACGTCATAAACCCTTAGAATTTCTCTTAAGTATACCTTAAAACTCATTAAGTGTTGCATAAAGCCCCTTAAGTGTAATTTGCTCTTAAGATCGCCCTTAAGTTTCCTTTACACTTCAGGACGTTGCATAAAATATGCCTTAAATGTCACTTAAGGGTTTCTTTAGGTGAAACGTCATAAACCCTTAGAATTTCTCTTTAGTATCCCTTAAAACCTATTAAGTGTTGCATAAAGCCCCTTAAGTGTAATTTCCCCTTAAGATCGCCCTTAAGTTTCCTTTACACTTCAGGGCGTTGCATAAAATATGCCTTAAATGTCACTTAAGGGTTTCTTTAGGTGAAACGTCATAAACCCTTAGAATTTCTCTTTAGTATCCCTTAAAACCTATTAAGTGTTGCATAAAGCCCCTTAAGTGTAATTTGCTCTTAAGATCGCCCTTAAGTTTCCTTTACACTTCAGGACGTTGCATAAAATATGCCTTAAATGTCACTTAAGGGTTTCTTTAGGTGAAACGACATAAACACTTATAATTTCTCTTAAGTATCCCTTAAAACCCATTAAGTGTTGCATAAAGCCCCTTAAGTGTAATTTCCCCTTAAGATCGCCCTTAAGTTTCCTTTACACTTCAGGGCGTTGCATAAAATATGCCTTAAATGTTACTTAAGGGTTTCTTTAGGTGAAACGTCATAAACCCTTAGAATTTCTCTTTAGTATCCCTTAAAACCTATTAAGTGTTGCATAAAGCCCCTTAAGTGTAATTTCCCCTTAAGATCGCCCTTAAGTTTCCTTTACACTTCAGGACGTTGCATAAAATATGCCTTAAATGTCACTTAAGGGTTTCTTTAGGTGAAACGTCATAAACCCTTAGAATTTCTCTTTAGTATCCCTTAAAACCTATTAAGTGTTGCATAAAGCCCCTTAAGTGTAATTTGCTCTTAAGATCGCCCTTAAGTTTCCTTTACACCTCAGGACGTTGCATAAAATATGCCTTAAATGTCACTTAAGGGTTTCTTTAGGTGAAACGTCATAAACCCTTAGAATTTCTCTTTAGTATCCCTTAAAACCTATTAAGTGTTGCATAAAGCCCCTTAAGTGTAATTTCCCCTTAAGATCGCCCTTAAGTTTCCTTTACACTTCAGGACGTTGCATAAAATATGCCTTAAATGTCACTTAAGGGTTTCTTTAGGTGAAACGACATAAACACTTATAATTTCTCTTAAGTATCCCTTAAAACCCATTAAGTGTTGCATAAAGCCCCTTAAGTGTAATTTGCTCTTAAGATCGCCCTTAAGTTTCCTTTACACTTCAGGGCGTTGCATAAAATATGCCTTAAATGTTACTTAAGGGTTTCTTTAGGTGAAACGTCATAAACCCTTAGAATTTCTCTTTAGTATCCCTTAAAACCTATTAAGTGTTGCATAAAGCCCCTTAAGTGTAATTTCCCCTTAAGATCGCCCTTAAGTTTCCTTTACACTTCAGGGCGTTGCGTTAAATATGCCTTAAATGTTACTTAAGGGTTTCTTTAGGTGAAACGTCATAAACCCTTAGAATTTCTCTTTAGTATCCCTTAAAACCTATTAAGTGTTGCATAAAGCCCCTTAAGTGTAATTTGCTCTTAAGATCGCCCTTAAGTTTCCTTTACACTTCAGGGCGTTGCATAAAATATGCCTTAAATGTTACTTAAGGGTTTCTTTAGATGAAACGTCATAAACCCTTAGAATTTCTCTTTAGTATCCCTTAAAACCTATTAAGTGTTGCATAAAGCCCCTTAAGTGTAATTTCCCCTTAAGATCGCCCTTAAGTTTCCTTTACACTTCAGGGCGTTGCATAAAATATGCCTTAAATGTCACTTAAGGGTTTCTTTAGGTGAAACGTCATAAACCCTTAGAATTTCTCTTTAGTATCCCTTAAAACCTATTAAGTGTTGCATAAAGCCCCTTAAGTGTAATTTCCCCTTAAGATCGCCCTTAAGTTTCCTTTACACTTCAGGGCGTTGCATAAAATATGCCTTAAATGTTACTTAAGGGTTTCTTAAGGTGAAACATCATAAACCCTTAGAATTTCTCTTTAGTATCCCTTAAAACCTATTAAGTGTTGCATAAAGCCCCTTAAGTGTAATTTGCTCTTAAGATCGCCCTTAAGTTTCCTTTACACTTCAGGACGTTGCATAAAATATGCCTTAAATGTCACTTAAGGGTTTCTTTAGGTGAAACGTCATAAACCCTTAGAATTTCTCTTTAGTATCCCTTAAAACCTATTAAGTGTTGCATAAAGCCCCTTAAGTGTAATTTGCTCTTAAGATCGCCCTTAAGTTTCCTTTACACTTCAGGACGTTGCATAAAATATGCCTTAAATGTTACTTAAGGGTTTCTTTAGGTGAAACGTCATAAACCCTTAGAATTTCTCTTTAGTATCCCTTAAAACCTATTAAGTGTTGCATAAAGCCCCTTAAGTGTAATTTCCCCTTAAGATCGCCCTTAAGTTTCCTTTACACTTCAGGACGTTGCATAAAATATGCCTTAAATGTCACTTAAGGGTTTCTTTAGGTGAAACGTCATAAACCCTTAGAATTTCTCTTTAGTATCCCTTAAAACCTATTAAGTGTTGCATAAAGCCCCTTAAGTGTAATTTCCCCTTAAGATCGCCCTTAAGTTTCCTTTACACTTCAGGACGTTGCATAAAATATGCCTTAAATGTCACTTAAGGGTTTCTTTAGGTGAAACGTCATAAACCCTTAGAATTTGCAACACTTAATGGGTTTTAAGGGATACTAAAGAGAAATTCTAAGGGTTTATGACGTTTCATCTAAAGAAACCCTTAAGTAACATTTAAGGCATATTTTTTGCAAAGCCCTTAAGTGTAAGGGAAACTTAAGGGCGATCTTAAGAGAAAATTACACTTAAGGGGCTTTACGCAGCCGGGCACAGTGTTTTATTTTGGGATCGTTAAATCGCTTAGGACCTTCTTTTAACTTCGATCATGAGCATTGCTGGGAAGAGCAGAGCGAACTGGATCTGATGATCGTGTAAGGCTTTCTTGCACTCCTTAAAGGCATTCCGTTGCTCCTGTGTAATCTTTGAGAAATCTGGATAAACCAGAACAGAATCACCATTCCACTGCAGCTGCCTCTTCTCTCTGGATCCCCGCAGGATGAGGGCCCTCGTCCTGGAGCACATTAATCTTGCATTAACAGCTCGGGGAGAAACAAGAAACTCTGATTGAAAAATTAATAATAAAATGTAACACTCGCGATGTCCTCGGCAGCTTGCGGGGATTTGTCAGCGTCAGTTGGAGGAGCTGCTGCACTGTCGTCGCCGCCTCTCAGAGCCTTTTTTTATGCTCGATTGGACTGTTTTCTGCCTACAAGCCATATTTCTGTAGCAAAAGCTCTTCTCTAATTCTTCGAGATCAAAAGTTGAGTTAGCCACTTAAAATTATTGTTAAACTACGCTGCTATCCACCTTGACCTCGTCACGTGACCCATAACCGTCAGCATTATTAATGAATTAAGAATAACCACCAACCTGTTAGTTCTTCAGTATCTTCAGTGTGTTTGATTCTGCAGGGTTCTGGATCTCTCATCTTCTCTCTGTCCTCTTTAATAAACTCAGTCTCTGCAGATTTCAGCTCTTCCTGATGATTAGATGCTCGTCTTCACTTGTGAACTGATGGAGATATTCCAGCATTTATTGCTGAACTACAGTGTGGGAGGAGCTTCACTG
The DNA here is from genome assembly GCA_018155175.1 of Sinocyclocheilus anophthalmus. Classification (NCBI taxonomy): domain Eukaryota; kingdom Metazoa; phylum Chordata; class Actinopteri; order Cypriniformes; family Cyprinidae; genus Sinocyclocheilus; species Sinocyclocheilus anophthalmus. Next base: position 24,261 of record JADLZN010002140.1, on the reverse strand, counting down.
ATGATGTTTTGCAGTGGGAGGAGCTTCCCTGATGATGTGTTGCAGTGGGAGGAGCTTCACTGATGATGTTTTGCAGTGGGAGGAGCTTCACTGATGAAGTGATGATGATGTGATTGTTGTGGGAGGAGCTTCACTGATGATGTGCTCGCAGTGGGAGGAGCTTCACTGAACATGAATTTCTTTCTGTTGGAAAAGCATAGTTGCCAATCACAATAAATTTCCCAAAAAGGCATTAAAGGTCCAATACGCAAGTTTTCGCCACTAGAGGTCGCATTTTCAAAACAATAAAGGTGAAGCTTGATGACGCTATGAAGGAGGATGTTCACGGATGAGGTAATGGATTCATTTTTTTATTCCCTGTACCTTCCACGGCTATTTTACACAGCGAATACAGAGAATGTGAGCAAAGAACTTACACTGTGAAAGAACATTATCACCGGTTTAAGTCTAGCGTGAGTTTAAGCACTCTAAAAAAACTCCCCTATAATCAGTAAAGCTGTCTATACACGGTTTTATGAATTAATCTCTTACACCATACGTACATCTACACTTTGTTGTTTGATGAGAGAATTCGCGTGAGAGCTGGGCTGCATTCAGCCCCCAAAAATGGTGCAAAACGTTTTGTTAAACGGAAACGGTGGTGTGTCGAACACATGACGCAAGAGTTGCAACTATAACAGCTGAGAACGCCATTCTTTGTGTTCTTTTTAGGGCTGAACGATTAATTGCTTTTGCGATAATACACGTATGAGCAACGCGGTTTTCAATCGACAGATTCTAGCTATTACACGGTCACGTGACACATGAGAGTAAAGGTTTGAAGACTTTAAGATCGATCGGTGTATGACATCAAAGTACGGCGAGCGAGAGAAAGCATAAGGAGACGTCCGCGCTCTCTTATAGCTCTCGCAGTACTTTAATGACACACCCATCGGTCTAAGCAGCGCTGCTTCAAGTCGAGCGCTGGCCATCAGCAGAAAAAATAAATAAATAAAACAGTAAACAGCCAAAGGACGTAACTTAGAATGGGAGATGGATCGGTTTGTGAAAGCGAAGAGAAAAGCCATAGATGAAGTCGCACAGACCCAGGCAGGTGCTGGTCGTTCAAATGCTAAATGCAGAAAATATGGCGAGGCATATCTTGCTCTCGGCTTCACTCACCGTGTCTATACCGGACGCTACAGTTGTGCGTCGTGCCGCAACAGCTCTACACTGGACGCGGCAAAGAGACTGTTGCAAATCACTTTAACTTTGTGTCAGTACGTCATAAATAGAACAAGGCATCAGTTTAATGTCGCGCCGCATCCAGTGTAGACAGCGTCACTGATTATAATGGTTTCTACTGTATTTTGCCGCTCGCGTCCGGTGTAGACACGGTGTGTAGGTGAGGAGGAAAGCCTGTGTGTGTCCTATGCCTTAGCGCAGTGTTTCCCAACCCACCGGGTTCCGTGTAAAAATATATATATATTTAAATATTTTTAATTACTAAATGTTCCCTAAGCAGCTATTATATACTATCCTTTTCGGATGTCGCCATAATTAGAGATGCTAAACCGAAATTCAAAGGCTGCCGAAATTCGTTCAACCGCTCATGATTTACTTCACGTGGTTTGACTCTCTGCGTATTATCCTGCTCTTATGTGTGTGTGTGTGTGTGTGTGGTGTGTGTGTGTGTGGTGCGTATTATCCCCTCTGTGTGTGTTGTGCTCCGCTCAGTTGCTCACGGCCCATGTGAGTGCTCCACTCATATACCCTTCATGCTCATCGGAACAGCAAAGTCCACTCAGAAATCGAGCTGACAGGAAACATCGATGTATTGTTTCTGTCTGCAATAGCCCTCCTGTGCTGTAACAAGTGTGGTATATGGGCAACTCTGTTAACGCTGCCCTCTCATTCATTGATCTGCTGACCGCTATGCTCATGTGTCCTCTGATGATAATAATAACTTTCTAGGATTAAACATTATTTGGAAAAAAAAAAATATATATATCTTAATAGCCCTACAGTGTGTTAGAAATTTTTGTAGTGTGCCACAAGTTGTTAAAATTTCCAAAGTGCCGCGCCAAAGAAAGGGTGGGAAACACTGCTTAGCGGACAGCATGAAACCCACAAAAAATCAATAACAGAGAGAATAATAATAACAGTTATTCTCTCTATGCTATTTTTCAATGTTTCAAGCGATGCGGTGTTTTTTCCCTGTAGTTTTTTTAAACTAATATTTTTTTTTATATGTTTTAAGGGTTCAACCAAAAAAGTTTTACAGCACTGTCGGACAGGCTAACAGACAGCGATTATGCATGCACATGTTCACATAGTTTGTTTCTATAGTTCCTGCAATACAATAGCAAAATATATAAATATGTATAGTATTTTAATGTTACATTAAGAACATTATTTCTTAATTATTTTTACTAAAACATCGTTTTACGCCGTGGCTGGAATTTGCAGACGGTCCCTAACCAACACAAGCGGTTATGGATAAAGTTAAGTGACTGTAACAAATATGATCTGCCAAAAATGAATCTCAAAAGAGAAATAGCTGTAACAAACTTGAGCATCGCAGACAACCACGTCTAAACTGAGATGATGTGTTACTTTTCCTCATTTGTGAAACTAGCTCATTTGTCCTGAACAACTCTGTATTCAACTAATCTTTTATGAACGGAGGAGACCTAATATGATCGTGTTTTTGAAGTAAAGCACTCCAGCCAGCTGACATTTACCTCACGTTCCTGCTTAACTACGCAAAATAATCCATGCATGCAAACAACTAATAGAGAAGAAAAAGTAGAACTCACCGCACAACCAAAGCCACTGGAAGGCATGACTTCTTCTTCTTCTTTCTTTTTCTTCATTCTTCTTCGTTGTGTTATAATGGTGGATGGCAACCAGCTTAAGGTGCATTTCCCTCCAACTACTGGGATGGAGTGTGAGGCCTCGTGAACGAATAGATTATCACTACTATAAAAAAAAAAAATAATAAATAACAAAATCTTCTAATCAACTCTGTATCTTAAGAATATTTTTAGAAGAAAACATAAACCCTTAGATGTCCTGTGCATTCTGAAATATCTTCATACTGAATGTCCTTGAGTTCCATATCGCTTAGTTTTTTCAACAAGTTGCTTTCTTGTCCTATTATAGCCTCACAATGGTAAGAGCACCATGTTCACTGTTTCTGTTATTCCCAGTAACTGCGCTATCCTTACTCACTTTCTCTCCTATTATATCACTGAATAATAGTTAGAGTGTCCTAGCGATCCTGTTAACAGTATCTTCTCTTCTTGTTCCATATACCTCTCTTTCAATTCCCACTTTCTGTTGAATGATAAATAAGTGTCTCCCTTTTGACTCTTTATTTCATACGTCTTGCCACATACTTCCAACTGCTGTTTTAATAATACCCTTTTACTCCTGTTTGGTTTATTCTATATAAATTCTGTAAAAGTTCATAAAGTATATCCTGTCTAGATGCTGATTTCCCACTATTTAAGCTGTTTAATACTGAATATGAATCTGAACAAACTACTACACTTATAGGATTGATTTCTTCCACCCACTGCAGAGCCATTAGAATTGCCATCATTTCTGTTGTGAATACAGATACATCGTTAGATAACCTTTTAACTGTGCTATATTTAAAATAGGGAATATATATGGCTGCTGCTGTATACCCAAAATCTGGATTTTTTTGACCCATTCATATATATTTGAATACTATTAAAATAGTTTTGTTTCAAATATTGATCCACTACTATTTTCTTTAGGCATACACCTTTCCTTTTCATTTATTTTAAAATGCAACTGGAGATCTACCATTGGCATTCAGAAAAGCCAAGGGGGTATAATTGGTATTGCTATCGTTGAACTTGTTTTTATGTCATTAATTCATACCTTCTTAGCATCTGCGTTGGCATTCCATCCAAAACTACAATATTTTATATACTCATGTTCCCAACATTTTTGTAAAACATCTTTGACTGGATGGGTTTCTACATGCCCCCTCACAGAACACCAGTATGCCATCTTTAACTTGAGTCTCCGGAGGTCTAAAGGCAACTCTACCTGCATCGCTGAGACTGGCGATGTTCTAAATGCCCCACTTCCTATTCTTAGTGCTTGAGATTGAATACCACTTACTTTCTTCAAGATAGATACTGATGCCGAACTATATACTATGCTGCCATAATCAATCATAGGTCTAATCATTGCACAATATACTCTTTTCAATGCCTGTCGGGTTGCACCCAGGAAGGCATGACTAGTGGAACAGCTAAAGCTAGTGTCCCCTCACTGCCCATGCGCAGAGTCATTACAACATAGTGATCTTACGAGATTTTCTGTTTCAGTGGGCGGAGCATACATTCTTTGTGCTCTTCATTTGTAGCTCTTCAACGATGCATTCATTTGATAAAAGTGACAGTACAAGATTTCTATTTCAAGTAAATGCTGTTTCGTACTGAAACTTTCCATTCATCAGGAATCCGTCCGCTGTAATAAATTGTTCCACGCTTCACTTAAGCGGCCACAACCGTGTTCAACATTTATCAGAAAATGTTTCGTGTGGCAGCAAATCATCATCATTATAATGATCTCTGAAGGATCCACTTGACACTGAAGAGCAGAAGTTGATAGGGGGGGGGGTTAACCCTTTATTTTAAATTGTAACAATTATTTCACAATTTTAAGGTGCCAGTATTTCCCCTTTGGCATAGTTGAATAATCACGTTTCTGTCAGGGAAATGACAATATACCCGTAGCCTCACAGACCAATTGTTTCCTCCTACCATGAAAAAAATCTCGTGCAGCAAAAGACCACTGCAAAACAGCGAATCAGACATAACACCGCTGTGACGTTATTGTCGGATCTCTAATAGTAATTAGCATAGCTCACCCTGAGCCGCGCTGTGAAACAGCCAATCAGAGTAGAGCTCAGCATTGAGCCGCGCTGTGAAACAGCCAATCAGAGTAGAGCTCAACATTGAGCCGCGCTGTGAAACAGCCAATCAGAGTAGAGCTCAGCATTGAGCCGCGCTGTGAAACAGCCAATCAGAGTAGAGCTCAGCATTGAGCCGCGCTGTGAAACAGCCAATCAGAGTAGAGCTCAGCATTGAGCCGCGCTGTGAAACAGCCAATCAGAGTAGAGCTCAGCATTGAGCCGCGCTGTGAAACAGCCAATCAGAGTAGAGCTCAGCATTGAGCCGCGCTGTGAAACAGCCAATCAGAGTAGAGCTCAGCATTGAGCCGCGCTGTGAAACAGCCAATCAGAGTAGAGCTCAGCATTGAGCCGCGCTGTGAAACAGCCAATCAGAGTAGAGCTCAGCATTGAGCCGCGCTGTGAAACAGCCAATCAGAGTAGAGCTCAGCATTGAGCCGCGCTGTGAAACAGCCAATCAGAGTAGAGCTCAGCATTGAGCCGCGCTGTGAAACAGCCAATCAGAGTAGAGCTCAGCATTGAGCCGCGCTGTGAAACAGCCAATCAGAGAAGAGCTCAACACTGAGCCGCGCTGTGAAACAGCCATCCAGCAGAGCTCAACAATGAGCGCCTGTGAACAAGCCAATCGAGCAGAGCTCAACCTGTAACCGCGCTGTGCACAGCCATCAGAGAGAGCTCAACCTGAGCCGGCTGTGACAGCAATCAGAGCAGAGCTCAACAATGACCTGCGCTGTGAACATCCACTCAGAGCGAGCTCAGACACTGAGCCGCCGCGCTGTGCAACAGCCCATCAGAGCAGAGCTCAACACTGAGTCCGCGCTGTGTAAACAGCCATCATAGCAAGCTCACACGGAGCCCGCGTAAACACCATCAGAGCGGCTCACACTTGACCCGCTGTGAAACAGCCAATCATAGCAGAGCTAACACCTGAGCCGCGCTGTGAAACGCCAACAGAGAAGTGCGAGCTCAACACTGAGCCGCACTGTGAAACAGCAATCAGAGCAGAGCTCAACATTGAGCCGCGCTGTGAAACAGCCAATCAGAGTAGAGCTCAGCATTGAGCCGCGCTGTGAAACAGCCAATCAGAGCAGAGCTCAACACTGAGCCGCACTGTGGAACAGCCAATCAGAGCAGAGCTCAACATTGAGCCGCGCTGTGAAACAGCCAATCAGAGCAGAGATCAACGTTGAGCCGCACTGCGAAACAGCCAATCGGAGCAGAGCTCAACATCAAGCATCGAGCCGCACTGCGAAACAGCCAATCAGAGCAGATCTCAACACGATCCGCGCTGTGAAACAGCAACAAGCAGAAGCTCAACACTGAGCCTCGCTGTGAAACGCCAAGGCAAGAGAGCCACACGGCCGCACTGTGATACAGCCAATCAGAGCAGAGCTCAACACTTGAGCCGCGCTGTGAAACAGCCAATCAGAGCAGAGCTCAACATTTTTTTCACAAAACCCTAAATAGCCAACTTCCTGTTGGGCGGAGCCTATGACATGCAGTGTGAAAGTTGTTTGGCTCGATGAGATCTATGTGTGTACCAAGTGTCATATGTATACGTGCAAGTATGTATGATATATGGCCCTCCGTATTCCAGGGGGCGCTGTAGGGCCCCTCTGCCAGGCCCGTGTACAAGTCTCTGCTCGGCCCTAATGGCTCGATTCCAAGGTGTGTGCCAGTTTTCAAGAGTTTTTGAGCACGTTAAGGGCCCCAAAAACCTTGATGAAAAATTAGAAGAAGAAGAAGAAAAATCCTAGAGGAAACATAGCTAACTCTAACTTTAGCCTGTTTTATGAAGTGTATAATGTTTAGTGGAAGATGATGGTGGCGTGCTCCGCAGTTGTGTTTGTTAGTTTGTCCTGTCTTCAGTTATATCCCTGCAATCAGTTTCAGCAGAGACCAAGTGCTGGACATTCGGCAGCACACACCACCCGATCTTTCACCGGGTTTCTGCTATTCTGATGTTCTGCTGAACGTTGTAGTCGGCGGAGCCGGGCCCTCGTGAAGCTCAGGCCGCGCGGATTTCAAAGTAAATAAAGTCCATTTTGATTTCATGCAGACTTTAACCATTACATAGATACAAAAAACTAAACGACAATAACAAACACTCTTTTCAAAGTACCTCTGCAACTATCACAGTTTATATTACTGAACGTGTCGAAAGCAAAACATTATATTAATGACCCAAACAAGCAGGTTTGCATGTTTTGGTACATTTTTTAAACACAATTATACACCTCGCTCATATCTAATCCGGAATAATAATAAATAATCTTCTGTATGTTTTATTAAAATCTCTGATTGCAATGGTTCTGTAACTGATATTCCCTGGAAGCAAGTTTGCTCATTACCTCACAGATGCTTTATTACTAACAAAACACAGCAAGCACATCTAGAGGACCACACAGTGTGTTAAACTATCACAGCAGCGTCAGAGGAACTAACTACAGACAGAAGCGCTAAGCTCCGCCTCCAGACAGCAGACGCGGTGACGTCACGGCCTATCCCACAATGCACCGGCCGAGGACCGCGCTGGAGCCACAAACTACGCGTTTTCTCGCTCCGCACACTATTAAGTGCACTCGTGTGGTGTGTGTGTGTGTGTGTGTGTGTATGAGATGCCGTGAGTCATCGGTGGCCCGCGGGCGCACTGCGCGGTTATCGCTCGCTCCTCACCGTCGCGCAGAAGCAGGGCGCGCGGGAAGACCTCCGCGAGCGCAGCGCTCGGCGCCTCATGCCTTAAACTGATGAGTAAGGAAAATAACGACGCGGGGTGACGCCCGTGTCCTCGCTCAAACTCGCGAGAGGAATTTTTGAGCGGGCACAGGTCCGTCTGCGAGGTGACTCACCTACTTTCGTGAGATGCCGAGCAGAGCCAGGATCTGCCCGAAGCCCTGAACGAGTCAAACACAGACGCAAGACCGACTCTTCCAGAAGATTCGAATTTGAGATGGGAAGTTCGGATCATTTTACCGATTCGGACCTTTGAGTCTCGTTCAGCAAATGAACGAATCTTTTTTCGAGTCATTTCGTTCATTGTCAGCAAAATATAATTAAAATGTTACGTGTTACTTCCCTAACACATCTACTACTTACGCAAACGCTGATCACACTACAAACAATACAAAACTATAATGCTATAAGAAACAGAAAAGATGAATTCATTATTTACCTGGGTCTTTAGCCTATGATTAGCTCACCTCAGCTCTTATCTGACAAGTCTTCGGGAGGGGTTTTGAGTCGTTCGTTCATCACGTGACAGCCCCATAAGCTTTAACCAATGCAGTCTGAGCTGGAAATAGAATTGATTAGTTCATCTCTGAGTCTTTCGAGTCGTTCGTTCTTTTGTCACGTGACCACTTCCCGGACCATTACCTCAGTCAGTAAAACTATAATGTAAAACTGTATTTTTTGTATGTTGGATCATATTTAGGAATTACCATAAAATTATCTGTCTAATATTTCCTCCTATCTCCTGGACTGCTTTGTTTTGACAGACAGACACACTGCTGCTTACCTGGCAAGTGAGCTGACAAGAGTTACAAATGAATGGGGTGTGGGTGACAAAATTGTAGCTTGTGTCACAGACAATGCCAGCAACATTGTTTCAGCCCTGAAAGACCATCTCCACTGGGACCACATACCTTGTTTTGCCCATATGCTGAACCTCATTGTCAGAGCTGCATTGAAGGAGGTCCAAGCAATATTGCAAAAAGTCAAGACAGTAGTTGAATACTTCCATAGAAGTACAGTTGCTTCAGACAAGCTCAAGGCCACACAAAAACAGATGGGTCAAGAGCCGTTGCGGTTAAAACAGGATGTGGCCACAAGGTGGAATTCAACATATTACATGTTGAAAAGATTTACTGAAATCAAAGATCCAATCATCTCCACCCTGGCTCTAACTAATGCATCTCTGCCAACTTTGTCGCCAGAGGAATGGAAAATTTCCAGTGAAATCTTGGACATTATTAAGCCATTTGAGGAGGTCACCACTGAAGTGAGTGCAGAAAAGTAAGTAGTTCGACATTTTTTATTATTATTCATTTTAAAACCATATTTTATACCCTGTCTCTTAATGATGCATGTTTTTCTGTAGCCTTATTTTTAACAGAGACGTATATGCAGTACTGATTTTGATTTTGTTATAATTAATTTATAAACAATTTTTAATCTTCATAGGTTTGTGACTGCATCCAAAGTCATTTTGATGACAAGAGGTCTTCAGAGGATTGTTGCCCGATATCAAAGAAATCCCTCCAGCTTTGATCCTGTTAAAAAACTAGTGGATTCCCTGATGTCAGAAATGACTAGGAGGTTTGGCAAAGTGGAACACATTGAAAAGCTTGCTGATGCTACTTGCCTGGACCCAAGGTTCAAAAAGCAAGCTTTTGTCAATCACCAGGCAGCAGAAGAGACAGTAAAGAGGGTTACAGCAGCTGCAGCAGCTATTAACCCAGCTCAGAGTGAGGAGGAGAATACTTCAGATCCTGGTGCGGCTGCCAGTGCAGGGGCCATGTTTTGGGAAGACTTTGACGAGAGGGTAGCAAGCTTGAGGCCTTCTGCTACCACTTCTAAGACGTCAGATGCTATGATGGAGATGCGGGCCTACCTTGCAGAGCCACTCTTACCCCGCACATCAGACCCTCTGGCCTGGTGGAGGAAATGTTCACCAGTATACAAAACCCTTTCTGAGGTCACGAAGACAAGACTTTGCATTGTGGCCACATCTGTGCCATCTGAAATAATTTTTTCTAAAACTGGGCAGATTATCTCAGAGAGAAGAAATAGACTCAGCCCATCCAAGGTCCGCGAGCTTGTTTTTTTGAATGCAAACATGCCTTAAAGCAAGTCCTAAAAATATAGCCACAGTGTGTTATTTATTTTAAAGCTTATTTATTTTTATTTATTTTAAAAAAGCCTAGCTTGTTGTGCAATATTTAGTTTTTTTTATATTGTAATTTTAAAGTTAATTTGTTAAGGTTATTAGGCTCTGTGGCTTTAGTATCTTTTAATTTTCATTAATTTTTTTATTTAAATGGTTTAATATTAATTTGGGAATAGTTATCCTCTTTGATATAAAGTTTTTTTTTTTGGCACAAAAGTGTTATTTATTTTAAAGCTTATTCATTTTTAATTATTATTAAAAAAAGCCTAGCTTGTTGTGCAATATTTAGTTTTTTTTATATTGTAATTTTAAAGTTAATTTGTTAAGGTTATTAGACTCAGTGGCTTTAGTATCTTTTCATTTTCATTTCATTTTTTAAAAATGTTTTATTTATTTATTTTGAAATAGTTATCCTCTTTGCTATAAAGCTTTTCTGGCACAAAAATAAACAATAAACAACAATTCAAAAGTGTGTACACGGTGTTTCTAATGTTTATAAAGTGGCATATGTTACAAAAGTATAGTTTACACAGACAATCTGATTTATTAAATAACTGCACAATTAACAAAAGTTACAAGTTATTGAGTATCATTGGTAAGTACATGTGACTTTTCAGTTAAAAACAACTTGTAAACATTGAAGGTAATTTATAATGGACTAAACATATAGTGAGTGACTCAAACATGTTTCATAAATCCTAAATAAGTAACACTACAGTTCTATAGTCTAATCTGAAGGGTTTACTGAAAAGACATAAATCACACAACAAGGTATTTTATGAAGATTAGAATCCACTGTAAAAAAAAAAAAATCTCTTCTTTATCAAAGTGATTTCGCCATCATATGGACAAAATTTAAAGCATAACCAACTCTTTATAACCACATTCAGTGTTATGGAAAAGTACCATCGTGACAGAAATTAAAAGCCCGTTTGTAAGGAAGGTTGTAAATTAACTAATTTCTCTGGCCAATGCTGTCACGTCACGTGACAAAAGAACGAACGATTCGAAGACTCGAGAGATGAACTAATCATTCTCTTTCCGGCTCAGACTGCATTGGTTAAAGCGTATGGGGCTGTCACGTGATGAACGAACGACTCAAACCCGAAGACTCAAGAGATGAACTAATCAATTCTCTTTCCGGCTCAGACTGCATATGTTAAACTTATGGGGCTGTCACGTGATAAACGAACGACTCAAACCCGAAGACTCGAGAGATGAACTAATCAATTATCTTTCTGGCTCAGACTGCATTGGTTAATGCTTATGGGTCTGTCACGTGATGAACAAACGACTCTAAAAACCTGAAGACTCAAGAGATGAACTAATCAATTCTCTTTCCGGCTCAGACTGCATTGGTTAAAGCGTATGGTGCTGTCACGTGATGAACGAACGACTCGTAAAAACCCGAAGACTCGAGAGATGAATTAATCAATTCTCTTTCCGGCTCAGACTTCATTGGTTAAGCTTATGGGTCTGTCATGTGATGAACGATTGACTCGAAAAACCCGAAGACTCGAAACTGGTGAACTACTTGACTAATTCCAGTACGGAACCTATATGATGTTGTGCATGCGCGACTGAACGAATCACTCCCCGAGACGACTCGTTCTTCCCCAGTCACATTAAAGATTTGTTCAAAATAAACGAATTGTTCAAGAACGACCCATCACTAATTCGAATCAGTTTCGCTATACGACTCAGTGACTCGAAGCGCTCGCGCGCTCTTTCACTGCCAGAGCCTAAAATAAATAAAAGCTAAAAGCTAAAACTCTATAAATACTTTATATATATATCCACACACACATTTAAGAAAATAAAAGACAAATGCATACAACATTTCAAAACTAAAAAATAGAGCTAAAAACTATTCAAAACATTAAAAGAACAAAAGCCATTTCCAACAGTAGTCTTAATATGTAAGTGCAAAATGAAAATGTATAACCCAAATTGATTTGATATGTGTAACATGTCCAAGCAGAAATAGTAGCAAAATGATCATTTACATGTTATTTGTCCTAAATGCATTTAGACTAACAGTTAGGACACTTACGAGTGCATTGTTACTGATGATCATTTCCTTGATCTCCACTTTAGTCAGTGTTAGAAATACAGACATACAGGATGTAAAACACTTTAGCTTCTTTCTTTTTAAGTAGATTTAATAGTTATGAGCATAGATAATATAGGAAGGGATGATTAAGTATGCTCATCTGAGTGCATTTGACTTGTTATGAATTTGTGGCAAATCTGGATGTTTCTTCAACATCCAGAGCACTCTTGGATGGGGATCTGTTCATATATAGATTTATACATATAAAAAAGTCTAATCATATAGCCCAGTTGGTGGGTTGTTTGTAATAAAACACTGGGTCAGTGGATGAATTGCATTGTTTCAACTCTATATTAAGGCTTGTATTCAGTGCTGCTATCTTTGTGTTAGATGATACTTAGGAGAGTCATCTGGCCAGAGCCTGACAGTGATGAAGATGAAACCCCTTTGAACCTGGAGCAATCTTGTGATGCTACGGCTTTCTTGCGTGAATATATTCAAACAGGTCAAATGTGCTATTGTAAATGTAATGTGCATTTGATATTTAGCTGCAGATGACTGCATATGTAGGAATTATGCAATGAAGAATATTGTTTTACCCAAACTGATGCAGGATCACCTGCTGAACTGTGCGAGTTGCTGAAGTTTTGGACTGGCTGGGCTGACCTTTCTTGCTTTTATAAAAATGCATGCTCTTGACAGGACGTTTTAAAGAGCTCTCATTGCAGTGGTGGAAATTCTAATGAGTAAAGTGAAGTTAACCTTGAGTTAAGTGAAGAACAAATGAATTGCAAATGTTAAAGAAAACTACTTGTTTCTCTCACTTTTTTATTGTCATACATTTTGTCATGCATGTTCTTAATAAATAAACTCGCCAAAGGAAAAGCTGTTTGTGACGTCCATGCATGTTCAAAACGTTCAATGTCTAAAAATCTCTGTCAGTTGGGCTACTGTGCTCATGTAGGCATTGATTGCCTCATTTATTGGCATTTCCCGGTTGGGAAGACCTGCCAACTCCTCTGCAGTGAGATGTGGTGGTAACTCTACATCTGGGATTGAAATGCTGCCTGCATCTTCCATGGCATGTGGTCCATCCCAGTCAACACCATAGTCATCCTCAACCTTGCAAAACATCCAATAAATGTTACAAGCATTTGTCACAAAGGCATATATTATTTGTTCTGATGTAGGCATGAGTGAGTGTTGTTAAATTACATTAATGTAAGTGTTAAACATTAGGATATTTTAAAGAATGTTGGTAACCAAACAGTTCTGGGGCACCACTGGCTTCCATAACATTTCTTTCCATTCAAGTCAGTGGTGCCCAAGAGCTTTTTGATTACAAACATTCTTCAACATATCTTCCTTTGTCCAGTAGAACAAAGAAATCACTTGAGAGTGAGTAAATGATGACAGAATTTGAGCGAACTAACCCTTTAAGTGATTTTGAGTTTAAAATGTGCAAACATACAGTTCCTCTCTGTTTTGCAGCTAAAGTTGATACGGAGAGCGACCATTCTCCGTTCTCAGCCTGTGCAAGTTCCATGCTTCTTTAAAAGTGTTACGCTGATGTTGTAACTGGGGAAAAAATGCCCAATGCAGAGCAAAGAGGTGGATCTCATCATCAGGATTCAACAGTCTAGTCACTTCCAAATGGAAAAACAACATGTGGAACAAATCGAGGACTTGTGTGTAAACCTCTCACCAAAGACGTTCAATCCTAAAAAAAAAAGAAAGAAAACAAATACAACAGAACAAGCATCAACATCAACTGTTTATTTTTTTGTTTGTTTTTTTTGACAGGTGAAGTTTAAATAGTTTTGACAAGCGGTGCCCAATCCTGTTCCTGGAAATCTACCTCCCTGCAAATTTCCAGTTATCCAGGAACAGGGCTGGGCACCCCTGGTATCGACCCATAAGAAGCGGGTTTCATGCTGTACAATTTTTAATAGTCCTCTACGACTGTCCTGTACAAATATGATCCCTGCTGTGAGCCATGTCACACCGTATCTGTAATGCATCTCGACTGTAGTGCAGTCTGACATTAAAAACAGACACACACAGTTGATCGGGGATGCAAACAGGTAAGAAGTGAAAAAGGTGAGAATGAGGGGTGGGTGATATGACCGAAGTCTTACATCACGATAGGAGTCATTTTATTTCATGACAGCAATATATATCACAATATAGTTATTTTAACTTTAAGTAAGGTTTTTGTAATAGCAAAATTTTGATACCATAGAAATTCCAGAATTCTTATCACAAATCACAAAGCTTGGCATCAAAACATTTGGCAATTCAAGTTGTAAGATAAGGGTGCACTGTAAAAAAAATTCCATAAAATTTACGGTAAAAAACCGGCAGCTGTGGTTGCCAGAATTTTACTGTAAAAAATACGGTAGCATCGTTTTAGGTTTTAACTTAAATTTACAGTTAAATACCGCATTTTCATTAACTGAAATAATGTTAATATACCAACCTATTGAAGTACTGAAATCTGTTTTGTACCTTTGTAATACACTGATAACCACCAAATGCAGGTGTTGATGAGAAAGTCACACGATGAACCAAAACGCATCACAAGCAGCTTTTAGATAATGACGTAGCTAGAAGGTGCACAGCGTCATTCACACAAACACTAAACACCATCACGGTAACACACATGAAACTGAAATAATGCAATAAATATTTTTTAACAACATTAGGTGTAATACACAACCCTAATATACAAAACTGATAAGAAAAAACGAAGGAACATAGTTATTTCAACAACAAAAAAATTTGAAATGTAACGCAGGGAATTCTGGGAATGTCAATTTACAGTAATTCACTGTAAATTATACAGTCTTTTTCACTTCCAAAAACGGTATACTGCCGTAAAATTAATGTCAAATACATGTAATGTCCAATACAGTTTTTCACCGTATATAGTAGGGGAATTACCGTTAACCATTTAACAGTCTTTTACCGTTAAATTCACAGTCATTTTTTACAGTGTGGAACCAAAAAAATATATATTTTGAATCAAATTACCCTATTAATTTATGATTTCCATCAATATGCCACATGCAGTTCGGAGCAGGAACTGAGTACTGTCTGCGATGAAGCGTCCGGTTAGCCAGGGCTCGGAGTTGAGTTCCCTCAGGGTCCACTCTTTGCACTTCTTGTAATGTTACATTATCTTAAAGTAAAGTTAAGTGAAATCACTTCTACTTGATGTGAAGTATATACGATATAAATACATTTCAAAAAGACTTACTGAGATCAATAAAAAATAATGACTAATGGCGGACATATCCTCCATAACTTAACGGACTCTTTTCATAAGACTAAATCCTCCAAAGTTTTTTATATTTGCAATTTAAAAAAATGTATGAACATTTATTACACTATACTTTGTGTTATATTACCCTTGCATCAAATTACAAAAAAAAAAATAAAACTAGTTACCGCTAATGCGAGGGTGTTTCTAATGTGTTTGATTGGGGTTGGAGCTGAAACTTCAGATAAACAGAATTATGTAAAGACCTAAACATGCCTTTGTGAAGTTTCTTATTTATTCAAGTCATATCTGAATGTCCTAGTTCAATTTCTATCAGATTATTCAAGTCAGCTGTATGCGTTTCTCTGATGCTTCAAAAGAAGAGGGCATTCATAATGTTAAGAGAGTCGGGACTTGTAATCAGAAGGTCACCCATGATGACGGAGTTTGGAGGTAAACAGAAATTATGGCCTTCAGGCATTTAGCGTTATATGAAACCATAAAAAATATATTTAAGTTGATGTTTACCTTAGTCCACACTGTTGCATTCGTCAATGTACCGTCCAGCGACTAACTCCATACAAGGCCGCAATGTCTTTAACTTTAAGACCATACATAAGATACCCTCTATGGCCTCGTCAGGGATCTCCACGGCCAGTCGTCCCACTCCCGTCACACCTACCTAAAATGAGCAGTTTTAGGTAGGTGTGGCTGACTCTAAACTTTTATAAAGAATATTTATTTGGATTTGAGACTTTAGTCTTTGCAACTTTACAGATCTTCTTATGCACTAGAGCTGTAACACTCCAAAGAGAAAGGAACAATTGAAATCGCATCATATGACCCCTTTAAACAACTTAAGCCTTGTCTAAATAATTACAAATAAACTATATTGCACATTAACATTTAGTCGTTTAGCAGATGCTTTTATCCAAAGCGACTTACAGATGAGAACAATAGAAGCAATCAAAACTAACAAAAGAGCAACAATATGTAAGTGCAAATGACAAGTCTCGGTATATTGCACAATGACTAGTCTCTCTTTTATTATTTTAGGTAACTCAGAGTGATGCTCCTGATGTTTACGTCTAACCACTTTCATCTGCAGAACAGTGTTTTTACATTGAAAACACAGGAGGAACAGATTTACCTGGAGCATTTTTTTTTTTGGTCTAGATATTAATTTGTCATTTACGTATTCGTCATGAATTAGAGGATTTTTTTTTTTATAATAACTCTGATTTTAGATTGCCTGTGATGGATGTGACAGGTATGTACCACCAGCTTACCACCCTGTTGGCAACCCACCAGTCAATAAAGAATATTATTGCCCCTTGTCTATTATCTGAGTCAGTATATAACGGAAATTTTGTAAATAGTTTTTGCTTGGTTTTCAAAATTGCACTTGTATTGATTTTTGTGTTTCTAAGATTGTATTAGTATTAGTTTGTATGGTTTCAAAATTGCACTTCTGTTGTACTGTATTGGTACTATTGTATTTTTAAAAAGCGATTCATTTATTTTTGATTGTGATTTCCCATTAACATTAAAAAGACCAGAACGTCTTGAAATTGTGTAGTTTTGTTTAAAAAAACATCTCCAGGACGCTGCGCTCCATGTGACTAGTAAGTCAAATCTCAAATAACTGCCCTGATGACTTGTGTTCTACCCGCTTAAATGATAGAAGTACTTGCGCTGTACAATCTATAAAGACTGTGTCTGTTCCCCGAATAGTGAGGTCAAAATATAAATTTAATGCAGGATCTAGAAAAAATCTGATCGTGATTAAACCAGAAAAATTTAAAATAAATGAACAAAAACAATTTTTAAAGTTTGGGCTCCTAAACATTAGATCACTCTCACCCAAAGCAGTTATTGTAAATGAAATGATCACAGATAATCGTTTTGATGTACACTGCTTGACTGAAACCTGGCTAAAACAAAATGATTATATTGGTCTAAATGAGTACTATTATAAGCATGAGCCCCGTCAGACTGGTCGTGGCGGCGGTGTTGCAACAATATATAGTGATATTCTCAATGTTACTCAGAAGACAGGATACAGGTTAAACTCATTCGAAACACTTCGGCTTAAGTACACGGTCAGATATGCAAAATAAATCTATCGTATCTCTTGCTCTGGCTACTGTGTATAGACCACCAGGGCCGTATACAGATTTCCTAAAAGAATTTGCAGATTTCCTCTCAGACCTATTGGTTACTGTTGATAAAGTGCTAATTGTCTGAGATTTTAACATTCATGTTGATATTACAAATGATGCATTAGGACTTGCGTTTAATGACCTAATAAACTCTCTTGGAGTCAAGCAAAACGTCACCGGGCCCACTCATCGTTTTAATCATACGCTAGATTTAATTATATCACATGGAATTGATCTTACTGATATAGATATCGTACCTCAAAGCGATGATGTTACTGACCATTTCCTTGTATCGTGCATGTGGCGTATTACTGATATTAACTATATGGCTCCACGTTATCGTCCGTGTGCAGAACTATTGTTCCAGCCACCAAATATAGATTCACAAATAACCTCTCTGTTTTATCTCAACTGCTCTGTGTACCCATACGTACACATGAACTAGACGGAAGAACTAGCAACATGGGCACTATTTTCTCTAATACATTAGAAGCTGTTGCCCACATCAAATTGAAAAAGGTAAGAGAAAAACGTACTGCGCCATGGTACAACAGTAATACCCATTCTCTCAAGAAAAAAACTCGTAGTCTTGAGAGCAAATGGAGAAAAACTAACTTGGAAGTTTTTAGAATTGTGTGGAAAAACAGTATGTCCAGCTATAGACAGGCTCTAAAAGCTGCCAGGGCCGAGCATATCCACAAACTCATAGAAAATAACCAAAACAATCCTAGGTTTTTTATTTAGCACAGTGGCTGGATTAACAAATAACCAGACGCCACCCAAACTAAATATTCCCGCACAGTTTAATAGTAAGGACTTTATGAATTTCTTCAATGACTTAAAGACACTCAGCTCTATCTTTCATTTCAACCAGAGGATCCAACGGTAGCTGCACGGATCTCAAGCTGCCTGGCAGACATCTCGGCATGGAAGAAAGAATATCACTTACAGCTCAACCAGGCAAAGACTGAGCTTCTTGTCTTCCCTGCCACTCCAACTCTACAGTATGATTTTTCCATCCAGCTAGGTTCCTCTACAATTACCCCATCAACTTCGATCAGAAATCTTGGTGTAACTTTTGATAACCAGCTGACCTTCAAAGACCACATTGCAAAGATCGCTCGATCTTGCAGGTTTGCATTGCACAACATCAGAAGATCAGGCCCTTTATAACGGAGCATGCTGCACAACTTCTTGTCCAGGCCCTTGTCATCTCTAGGCTGGACTACTGCAATGCTCTTCTGGCTGGACTCCCATCAAGCACAATCAAACCTCTACAAATGATTCAGAATGCAGCGGCACGACTGGTCTTCAACGAGCCTAAAAGAGCCCATGTTACACCTCTCTTAATCTCCTTGCACTGGCTACCAGTTGCAGCTCGAATCAAGTTCAAGACATTGATACTTACATATAGAACAGCCACAGGCTCAGCACCCGCCTACTTCCACTCACTACTACGAATTTACATCCCCTCCAGAAGTATGAGATCCGCTAGTGAGCGACGCCTCGTGCTACCATCACAAAGAGGCACAAAATCACTTTCCAGAACCTTCTCATTCACTGTTCCTTGCTGGTGGAATGATCTTCCCACCCCTATCCGGAACGCTGAATACCTGGACAATTTCAAGCGAAGCTGAAAACTCATCTCTGCGACGATACTTGCTTCATCATAAATAAATAAAAAAAAAAAAAACTCTCTCTTTATTTATTCCTTCTCTTTCTAGCTTGTACTTATTTGAACAATGTCTAAGAACTTGGTATTACAACCACTTCTTGTGTCTGCCTCTCTTAAGAAGAATCGCTTTATGTATCCCCCAATTGTAAGTCGCTTTGGAT
This sequence comes from Sinocyclocheilus anophthalmus, assembly GCA_018155175.1. NCBI lineage: Eukaryota > Metazoa > Chordata > Actinopteri > Cypriniformes > Cyprinidae > Sinocyclocheilus > Sinocyclocheilus anophthalmus. The sequence goes on along the minus strand of JADLZN010002140.1, from coordinate 5,124 downwards.
AAAAGCGTCTGCTAAATGACTAAATGTAAATGTAAATGTATAAAATAGATAACATCAGAAATACAATAGCAAATTTAGATTCTACAGCGTATAATACTTTAGTTTCATTCATCGCACCAAAAGATAAACCGCAGTGCTTTACAACTATAGGACAGGAAGAGCTAAATAAACTTATCACTGCTTCTAAACCAACAACATGCCTGTTAGATCCTGTACCCACTAAATGACTGAAAGAGTTGTTACCTGTAGCAAAATAACCGCTTCTCAATATTATTAACTCAACATTGTCTTTAGGTCACATCCCAAAACCATTCAAGCTGGCGGTCATTAAGCTTCTTATTAAGAAACCACAACTAGATCATAGTGAACTGGCAAACTACAGACCCATCTCAAATCTTCATTTTATATCTAAAATTTTAGAAAAAGTTGTGTCTCCTCAATTGTGCTCCTTCCTGCAAAAAAAAGAGCTCTATGAAGAATTTCATAGATTTCAGGCCCCACCATAGCACAGAAAACTGCACTTGTTAAAATTACAAATGACTTGCTTTTGCGTCAGACCAAGGCTGTATCTCAATGCTAGTTTTACTTGATCTTAGTGCTGCATTCGATACTATAGATCATGACATACTCATAGATCGATTACAAAACTATACAGGTATCCAAGGGCAGGCTTTAAGATGGTTTAGATCCTACCTGTCCGATCGCTACCACATTGTTCATTTAAATGGGAGTCATCTCAATTATCACCAGTAAAAATATGGAGTGCCACAAGGATCTGACCTAGGTCCTCTGCTATTTTCAATATAAATATTACCCCTTGGTAATATTACGGAATTAGTCTCCACTGTTATGCTGATGATACTCAACTAAATATCTCAACAAGACCAGATTGAACTTCTAAATTATCTAAGCTAACAGGGTGTGTTAAAAATTTAAAAGATTGGATTACCAATCATTTTCTCCTATTAAATTCTGATGAGACAGAGATATTACTTATTGGACCCAAAGACAGTACGCCGAATCTCGTGGATTACAATTTGCAACTAGACGGATGCACGGTTACCTCCTCTACAGTCAAAAATCTGGGTGTTATATTAGATAGCAACTTGTCTTTTGAAAATCATATTTCCATGTTACAAAAACAGCATTCTTCCAACTTAGAAACATTGCCAAGTTACGAAAACATGTTACCTGTTTCTGATGCAGAAAAGCTAGTTCATGCATTCATGACCTCAACACTGGACTATTGTACTGCACTGCTAGCTGGTTGTCCTGCATATTCAATAAACAAGCTACAGGTAGTCCAAAAGGCAGCGGCTAGAGTCCTTACCAGGTCAAGAAAAATATGATCATATTACCCCAATTTAACAGTCTCTGCACTGGCTACCTATTAAAATCTGTATCAGTTACAAAATATTATTACCTACCTATAAGGCCCTTAATGGGTTAGCTCTGCGTACCTAACTAGTCTTCTACCACGCGACAATCCATCACGCTCCCTAAGGTCGCAAAACTCTGAATTTTTGGTAGTACCTAGGATAGCAAAGTCCACTAAAGGAGGCAGAGCTTTTTCAGATTTGGCTCCCAAACTCTGGAATAGGCCCTTCCTGATAACGTTCGGGGTTCAAACACACTCTCTCTGTTTAAATCTAAATTAAAAACACATCTCTTTAGCCAAGCATTCACATAATGCATATCATAATCTTGTACTGCAGATATATCTAATCAAATGCACATTATTATTCTTTAGTTTGGGTTAAAAAATCATTTTTGCTTGGGTGGAACAGCAGCTACGCTAATTATGTATCTATTTGTTTCTCTGTTTTTTGCCACGAGATTAACATCCCGTGGTAACTAGGATTTACACAAGCTTCAGTTTGGATCAAGAACACCTGAGAAGAGATGATGCAACGCCTCAGAGGACCTCAGATGATGCCAACCTGAAACAACATAAACTACCAAATTCTGCTATAAGTTTGATTGCATCATATAATAATTGCTGTTAATAGTTTTCATCGTCTGTTTTATTACGTCTTAATTTGATTTTTCCGTACTGCTGGTTCGTATGGTCAGAGGAGAACTGGCCCCCCGATTGAGCCTGGTTTTTCCCAAGGTTTTTTTCTCCATTCTGTCGCCGATGGAGTTTTGGTTCCTTGCCGCAGTCGCCTCTGGCTTGCTTAGTTGGGGACACTTCATTTTCAACGATATCGTTGACATGATTGCAAAGAAATTATTTAAACTGAGCTGGATGTTGACACTGAATTCAATGATGAACTGTCTTTAACTGAAAAATGAGTGTTTACTATTGTCACTTTGCATTATTGACACTATTTTCCTAAATAATGCTGTTCAGTTGCTTTGTCACAATCTGTATTGTGAAAAGCGCTATATAAACATAAAGGTTGACTGACTGACTGACTTTTCAAGAAGAAGGCTAAAAACACATCTTTCCATCTTATGTGACCCTCGACTCTAGCACGCGATATCTTTAAAATGTTTACAGATTATTACATATGTTATTAATATTATTATTACATAATATACAATTAACAAAAGCAAAAAGATCTCTAACACTAGCTTGCTCTATTCTTTTTCTATTATATCTGTTTTGTTTTTATTTATTATATAATTTTAAAAACCCTTGCTACGTGTACTGCGTTAAGCTAACTGAGACTTGTTATAGCACTTGTATATCTTTGCTCTTTTGTTGAATTTGATTCCTTCCATTGTCCTCATTTGTAAATCGCTTTAGATAAAAGCATCTGCCAAATGAATAAACGTAAATGTAAATGTAATGTAACTAAATATGCCCGACACCACCAGCATATAAGGGAGAATTATTTAAATAATTAACTAGATAAACTAACAAATTAAATAAGTTCATAATAAGGTATACACAATTAAATATTTTTAGATTTAATTTAGTACCTACATTTTTTAAGTTTTATCTTTAACTGTAGAAGCTGCTAAATATATTCAGTCAACACAGACTTGTTACTGTTGTAGTTTTGCTACTCTGAATTTAGTCTGAATCACCTAATGCACAGCTCTATTTTGACAAACCCAGGAAGTAATCGTGCATATGGTCAACTGACAGAGCATTAGTGACTGCTTTGATATATATTGGATACAACATTTTTTCATAGTTTTTCCCAGTTTTCCCTTAACAGAATTGGATATGTTTCTTTTTACATTACACACAAACTGAACTTTACATTTATTGCATGAAATGTTATATCTTCCTCCTCACTCCTTTCGAGTCTAGAACTGCTCCAGTGGATATTTGCATTGGAGGAAGCAAGAGCTACATACTGTGTGTGTCATCAATCCATTATCAGTGCCTTGGACATTTTTGCACTAATGCTGTGTGCTGCACAAATCACCTCCCATGTTGTTTACAATGTTACTGCAGGTTGTGCAACATACAATGAACAATGTCTACATCAGGGTGAGTTTAAGCAAACTGCAAGTACTATTTGTTAGTAAAACAAATACAGTGGAAAAGTGCACCTTTAGTATAAAGAAAAAAGTATTCCCATATAGACATGAACAGTCACCCAATTGGATCCCATTAAAATCCTATAGGAATGATCCTACAGGATATTTATGTCTTGTCCTATGAGACTATTCCTATCAGAATCCTATAGGAACGGTTCCAAAATATGATAGAAATTCCAATATCCTGTACAACTTTCTTATTGGAATCCTTTAGGATTTTTTGACAAAGGGGGTTTCTAATGTAGACAAACTCATTCAATCTCAGTCATGTGTGGATTAAAATATACTTTATTAGGCAAATAAAAGCTTTATTGAGAAATTTAAAAGCCCAAAAAGCAATTATGATACAGGTATTATAGTTTAGAGATTTTATTCAAATGTATATTTTATTTATATTAGATATTTACTTTATAAAATTAATTTTTCCAGATCAATCAGCAGACAATAAAAGTTGTTGATAAAATATAAAAAGTAAAGATAACAATGTATTAATAAAAAGGTAACCTTTAATCAATAATTACATTTAATCAGCATTTAATCAGCAAAAACAAAAACAAGCTAAGTAAAAGTGAAAACTAACTCTCTCTCCTACTGATTTACAAGTAGGGATGGGTATCGGTAAGGTATTAATATTCTTACAATCCTGCTTATTAAACATACTGAACATAATATGAAACAATTTAACATAATATGAAACCCATAAGTAAGTAAAATTATATCATTTATATCATGAAGCAAAATTGAATACAAGAACAAAACTTTGTGACATTGTTCTTTGGGGAGAAACTCCATCTTTGAGTTGATTCCTATCAGCATGGCGCCGCAAATGGCAGCAAGGATGCTGAGCTCCGCGATTCTTCTGATGTTTTTTGTTTGTTTGTTCTGTGTTTTGTCATTCTTCAATAAGTTTTACCAGAGACGAACTCCTTAACATTAAGCAGCACACCCCAGGCAATATTTTTCCGGTTTTTGATTATTCGGATGTTTTTTTGGACATTCTAGTCGGAGGTACAGCTTTGTTGTTCAAACGCGCGTGCAGACGCTGAAGAGGGAAACGCGCCGGCACCCTGGTTAAGCTCTGCGCGCGCGGCTTTCGGATTGCGCTCCCAAGCATTCATCTCGCGAGTGTCCGTTCCCTTCCTAACAAAACGGATAACATTTTTCTCCTCACCCGCACCAACAAGGACTTTTCAAACTATGCTGCACTGTGCTTCGCTGAAACCTGGCTGAGTGAAGCCATTCAGGACAACGCGCTTCATCTGCCGGGCTACAAGCTGTTCAGAGCGGATCGCATCACGGAGTTAACGGAGAAAACCAGAGGTGGTGGATTGTGTTACTACATCAACGAAAGTTGGTGTTCAGATGTAACAAGTCACCGTTACGGGTCGAGGTGCTTGTCTGCAACGACCGACGTCACCGAAGTATGCTGTCTAAGTTAGAGGCACTCATCATACCCTGTAAACGTTCTACTCGCCGGGGTGAGGTTTCCTCTTTCTTCTCCGTGACTGTGTACGTGCCTATCTCTTTTTTCCTTCCCCCTCGCGATGCTGTGGTGCGGCGCCCGCACACGCGACTCGCACCCGCGCCCCCCCCCTCGCGCCCCCCCCGCCCCCCCCCCCCCCCGCC
>JADLZN010002139.1:0-51365 GCA_018155175.1 Sinocyclocheilus anophthalmus | reverse complement strand
TTAATTTGTCCTGCACTTTGATCTTTTTACATTTGATATTTTATATTACACACTACATGAAAGGTCATACCTGAGAAAGCATAAAAGGGGTACTTTTATAACTAGATGAATGACTAAATACATATGATATAACCAGGGGTCTGTAGTAAATTCTTATGAATTGTGGGGGGAGAGAGAGAGAAAGAAAAAATAAATAAATACTGAAATCTACAAATTGATAGTGATATAATCAGCCAATATTGCCAGCAAAATCAGCAACTTCAATAATATTTCTCAGTTAATTATAGGGAGAAAAACAAAAACTCTTCTACCCATTCTAAAGAAATGGTGCTGATTTTCATGCCAGAGATGGTGCATTTATGCATTTCAGAAGGACCTACAAACCTCTCTAGAGACAATATGCAATGCAAGCAACAGAGCACATTAAACATGTGTGCAAAACATTACATGTGTCATCTTATTTTTATTTATTCACAGCTGACAGAGGAGGGTAACTGGTGGCTTTGAAATGAAAAAGGCATGAATTTAGAATTTTTCAGGGATAAAATGACAAACAGATATAAGCTTATCAGTGATTAAAATGAGTATTCTTTTTTTTTTTACCTATGTGGCTGCTACTGCAACATTTAGCCATTTCTAGTTTAATTTAATTCTACAGAAAGCAACAGACATACAAAAGAGAAATGTGTAAGAGTTCACCTTTGCGAGGTGGCCTCATAGCACTGGCTCCTGAAGGCATCTGCTCATCTGATGATGGTTTGTTTCTCTTGAGTGCTGGAGATATATTCCTCCCGGTTGGAGCAAGTACCACCTCGTCTGAAGGTTCTAGGGGAAATAATCAAAGCTCAACATTTTAAAAAGTAAAAAAAAAAAAAAAAAAAAAAAAAAGGTTAATGTGCTATAAAATGCTGACAATGCACAAGTGATGTGTATTTTTGTCACACTAATGATTTTAATCATGATGATGCAATAGATACAGCAAGTGCAATTAACCCTAAAGTGTGCAGTTGTTTTCATCATTGCAAGTATAATTGAACTACATCTACATCATGTCTTTGCAATAACCATTTTAGAAAAAAATAAGCTCAAACTCTTTAAACGGAGTACTTAGTTTTATTTCAGTCATAATGGACTCATCTGACAATGCGTTTTGTGCCTCAACCCATCCAACATGAGAAGAGAGTGGATCAGCTAGCATTACACAACACATTTTACTTTCTCTAATGAAACCAACATTCTATAGTATTAAGTTGTATTAAGTAAAAAAAAAAAAAAGTTTACTGTAAAAAATGTTGAAGAATAGCTTGGAGGCATTTGATAGTAGATTTGACAAAAAAATGCCTGTTTAGTGCACTGAAGCATCTTCTTGCACAATGTTTTTGCCCGTCAGGTCTTCACAAGTCACTTAACTGAAAACTATTCATAACTGCAAAATGTAATCGTGTATTTTGACAGTAATACAAACCGTCAACAGTAGATGAACAGTGTCCCTCTTGTATGCTCCCGTCTTCCTCATCACAGTCAATAACATTTTCTTCCTCACAGTCAATAACTTTTTCTGTGGAAGTTCAAAGTACAGCTTTACAGTGGTATATAATAGCTCGTCATAAACACATGGTATATGAATAGATGGTTTAAAAAAATCGAATAAAATAACAAACCATCAGGATCTATCCCAATTTCATCCAAGTTCTTGCCATGGAACTCGGCTAATCTTCCTTGCTCAAGAGCCATTAAAACTTTGCTGATCTTGGCAAGCTGCAGGATCTTCTTAGGGAGTCGATAGAACTCACGATGGATTCTTATGTCATGCCCAAGAAAGTTTGCCAGCTGGTCCATCTCGGTGTCTGTCATGTTCAGCACTGTTGAAAGGGTCGCGGCATGCTTTCGCAGCCTGGTAGATGTCAGTGCCTTGGGACACTTTGCACCACACACATTTGCAAAGCCGCGGAGGCAGTCTGACCCTCGGAAATGTGTCACGGCATCTGGTCTAGCAAACATATAGGCATTGTCTTTTAAAACCCCACAAGCCTCTCTCTGCTTGACAAGGAGTTCTAAAGAACACAGCATTTTTGGAGTCAGAAGAATTGGAACTGGCCGACCACGCTTTCCCCTGGTGATAACCCTTGTGAAGTGTCTGCAGAGTTTCTTCTCCACTTCGGAGAGTGCCCAGTCCACATCCTCATGCGGATCAGAAGTGTCTCTTGACAAAAACGCAGACAAAGGCATGCTCGCCACCTCACCTTCTCTCCGCCGGTTAAAGAGAATCATCTGGGCTAGACACACCTTGGCCAGCTCCATCCAGGCTTTAGTAGAGGAACTTTCAGAGAGCAGGTTGAACCACTCGTCTTGCACTTGACTAAGAAAAGTATGCATTTTTTGTACGTCTTCAGTAAAGGGCATTAGGGTGGGCACATTCCACTTTGCTTCCCTGATATTCCTCAACGCTGTAGCCGAGATCATCTCATTCCACTTATTCGCATGGACTTCTTGAAACTCACTGGCATTCATCACAAGCTGTTTGTCGTTGGAGATTAAGCCCTGGGCCTTTAAGAGTTTGCTTACTTTAACCAGGGAATTCCCAAGCTTGTTTGCAAGTGATGGAATCATGAATTTGTCAGTTTCACTGTCATACCCACATGTACACTTGACAGCTTTGACAGTCTCCATGTACTTCTTTGGATTTACACAATCTTCCAGTGTTTTCAAGGAGGTGACTCTCCTGGCATTGTGATCCACCCCTTTTGTTCCCAATTCTCGCATTTTCTCCCGCACACATTGTTTATTCTTATCTGATAGCCCACCTTTGTTCAACAAGTGCTGCCCAATTTCAGTAATTACTCTGTCATTTTTTATTATATCTGTGATTGGGTCAGGATTCATGGCACTGATTACTCCCCACAGTTGTTTGGTCATGTCTGAAGGCACAGGCCAGGTGTAGGTACACATGGACTGAACACGTTTTTTTCCTGGTTTGGGGGCGACTGATTGTGGTTGAAGTCTACAAGTACGCATATGTCTCCACAGGACCCTTCTTGTAAAAAGTCCTTGACAGTATGCACAATGCATGAAATCTTTTCCCTGCGCTTCTTTGGATGGCCGTTTATATGGCACTAGTTCCCCCTTTCCTGATTCCATAACAGCAGCATTGTGAGCATAGTTTCCTCTGTTGCGAATATAATCAAGCTGATTTTTTCTCTCCTTTGAACCCTTTGGAAAGCTTAGAGCTCTAGCCACATCAGACTTATTTTCATGTGAACTTTCTAGATGCCTTGCCATCTTCGCATAAGGTTTAGTGCAATACAAGCAGTAATGTCTCTTGTTGTACACTCTAGCACCATCTGTTTTTTGGTATGCACTAACAACTACGCCGTCCGTTGTGTTCTGACTTAAACTGGGTTCTTCTCCGGTTCCAGATGCTTCGGATGTAAGGCCGTGCATTTTGTCTGACGTTGTGGTGTCACAGTCAGGGCAACTCACCGAGCCAGATTCATCAACATCCAGTTCATCAAGAAGCTGACGTTTTGTCTGGTTTAGTGTAAGGCTAACATCACCGTCCCTTTCGGAAGTGGGTATTGGAACGTAATATCTGAACTCTCTGGTTTAGATCAAGAGCTCATCAAAAATCTTAAGATTGTGTCTTTCCTTAAAAAAAAAAACAAAAAAAAAAAAAAAAAAAACAAAAAAAGAATTAGGCAGAACTGCTGCAATTAATTGATCAATAGATTAACAGAGACACTACATTTTCAACTGAAATGAAATTAACTTTTTTCCCCCTCAATTTTGCAAGTTAGATGTGTTGATTTGCTGCTTCTTACTATGTAAAGATAACATTCTCAGTGAAAAAGTTATGGGCAGTTGATCTGACCAAAAAATAAAAAATAAATAAAAAGATCAGATTACAAAATTTTGGTCTTAAAGTAAAATAAATTGTAATTATTCTGATATTTTGCAGTCAATATCACATAAAAATATATTAACATTACACAAATTATTTTACACCATTCCACAGAGTTACGGATGATGAGAATGATCTGATGATAAAAAAAAATTGATATCAAGTCTCTTGTTGTTACTTGAAAACTTACTATAATACTTTTAGTCCGTCTCAGTCTTGGCACAAGAATCTCATTTTCATTTTGCCGCTGTGTCACAATCTGTAAACACAAAGGATAAACAATTTGACATTACTATTGTATTTGAAAATGAAAAAGCTGACCAGAGCTCAGAGAGAAACATTTTTTTTATTCCTGTCCAGCATCCTCTGTCTGCGCTCACACACTCATCTTGAGCAAAACAGGTCTCATGAGGACCTTTCACACACAACGTTATTGTTCCTTATGGGGACCAGATTCATCTCATTTCACACACAATCTGAACTCCAACACTGAGCGACTGAAAGTGTGTTGTGGGGACGTCATGAGTGTACATTTTAAAGCAACAATTAAACAAAGAAAAAAAATTGTTTGCGAGACAAAACTGGCCTTAAATATTCCACTACCACTAAACTACTGGACACATGTCGATAAAGTGTTGAGTGAACTCATTTACAGCAGATATGCACCAAAATATGCTCCAAACATGGCAGAAACAGACTGCAGACTTAACTTTCCAGTGATAAAAGTGACTGTACCTGTTGAGGAGACTTGGTTTGACCAGAAGCATCCTCCATCTGAGTCTGTGATTGGAGAGAAGGATCAGAGTCATCTGCTGCTCTGCTATTAGCAGCAACACTGCTCTTCTGTAAGAGATAGCATCAATAATGAGAGGATTTCACATCATGGAAACACACCTCATGACTTCAGAGAGAGACAATCAACCTCAACTTAAACATCTATTCCTGTCCAGCATCCTCTGTCTGCGCTCACACACTCATCTTGAGCGAAACAGGTCTCATGAGGACCTTTCACACACAACGTTATTGTTCCTTATGGGGACCAGATTCATCTCATTTCACACACAATCTGAACTCCAACACTGAGCGACTGAAAGTGTGTTGTGGGGACGTCGTGAGTGTACATTTTAAAGCAACAATTAACCAAGAAAAAAAATTGTCTGTGAGACAAAACTGGCCTTAAATATTCCACTACCACTAAACTACTGGACACATGTCGATAAAGTGTTGAGTGAACTCATTTACAGCAGATATGCACCAAAATATGCTCCAAACATGGCAGAAACAGACTGCAGACTTAACTTTCCAGTGATAAAAGTGACTGTACCTGTTGAGGAGACTTGGTTTGACCAGAAGCATCCTCCATCTGAGTCTGTGATTGGAGAGAAGGATCAGAGTCATCTGCTGCTCTGCTACTAGCAGCAACACTGCTCTTCTGTAAGAGATAGCATCAATAATGAGAGGATTTCACATCATGGAAACACACCTCATGACTTCAGAGACAATCAACCTCAACTTAAACATCTATTCCTGTCCAGCATCCTCTGTCTGCGCTCACACACTCATCTTGAGCAAAACAGGCCTCATGAGGACCTTTCACACACAACGTTATTGTTCCTTATGGGGACCAGATTCATCTCATTTCACACACAATCTGAACTCCAACACTGAGCGACTGAAAGTGTGTTGTGGGGACGTCGTGAGTGTACATTTTAAAGCAACAATTAACCAAGAAAAAAAAATTGTTTGCGAGACAAAACTGGCCTTAAATATTCCACTACCACTAAACTACTGGACACATGTCGATAAAGTGTTGAGTGAACTCATTTACAGCAGATACGCACCAAAATATGCTCCAAACATGGCAGAAACCGACTGCAGACTTAACTTTCCAGTGATAAAAGTGACTGTACCTGTTGAGGAGACTTGGTTTGACCAGAAGCATCCTCCATCTGAGTCTGTGATTGGAGAGAAGGATCAGAGTCATCTGCTGCTCTGCTACTAGCAGCAACACTGCTCTTCTGTAAGAGATAGCATCAATAATGAGAGGATTTCACAACATGGAAACACACCTCATGACTTCAGAGAGACAATCAACCTCAACTTAAACATCTATTCCTGTCCAGCATCCTCTGTCTGCGCTCACACACTCATCTTGAGCAAAACAGGCCTCATGAGGACCTTTCACACACAACGTTATTGTTCCTTATGGGGACCAGATTCATCTCATTTCACACACAATCTGAACTCCAACACTGAGCGACTGAAAGTGTGTTGTGGGGACGTCATGAGTGTACATTTTAAAGCAACAATTAAACAAAGAAAAAAAATTGTTTGCGAGACAAAACTGGCCTTAAATATTCCACTACCACTAAACTACTGGACACATGTCGATAAAGTGTTGAGTGAACTCATTTACAGCAGATACGCACCAAAATATGCTCCAAACATGGCAGAAACCGACTGCAGACTTAACTTTCCAGTGATAAAAGTGACTGTACCTGTTGAGGAGACTTGGTTTGACCAGAAGCATCCTCCATCTGAGTCTGTGATTGGAGAGAAGGATCAGAGTCATCTGCTGCTCTGCTACTAGCAGCAACACTGCTCTTCTGTAAGAGATAGCATCAATAATGAGAGGATTTCACATCATGGAAACACACCTCATGACTTCAGAGACAATCAACCTCAACTTAAACATCTATTCCTGTCCAGCATCCTCTGTCTGCGCTCACACACTCATCTTGAGCAAAACAGGCCTCATGAGGACCTTTCACACACAACGTTATTGTTCCTTATGGGGACCAGATTCATCTCATTTCACACACAATCTGAACTCCAACACTGAGCGACTGAAAGTGTGTTGTGGGGACGTCGTGAGTGTACATTTTAAAGCAACAATTAACCAAGAAAAAAAAAATTGTTTGCGAGACAAAACTGGCCTTAAATATTCCACTACCACTAAACTACTGGACACATGTCGATAAAGTGTTGAGTGAACTCATTTACAGCAGATACGCACCAAAATATGCTCCAAACATGGCAGAAACAGACTGCAGACTTAACTTTCCAGTGATAAAAGTGACTGTACCTGTTGAGGAGACTTGGTTTGACCAGAAGCATCCTCCATCTGAGTCTGTGATTGGAGAGAAGGATCAGAGTCATCTGCTGCTCTGCTACTAGCAGCAACACTGCTCTTCTGTAAGAGATAGCATCAATAATGAGAGGATTTCACAACATAGAAACACACTCATGACTTACAGAGGACATCAACCGCAACTCAACATCATTCCTGTCCAGCATCCTCTGGCTGCTGCTCACACATATCTTGCGCAAAACAGGCCCCTGAGGACCTTCACACACAACGTTATTGTTCCTTATGGGGACCAGATTCATCTCATTTCACACACAATCTGAACTCCAACACTGAGCGACTGAAAGTGTGTTGTGGGGACGTCATGAGTGTACATTTTAAAGCAACAATTAACCAAGAAAAAAAAAATTGTTTGCGAGACAAAACTGGCCTTAAATATTCCACTACCACTAAACTACTGGACACATGTCGATAAAGTGTTGAGTGAACTCATTTACAGCAGATATGCACCAAAATATGCTCCAAACATGGCAGAAACAGACTGCAGACTTAACTTTCCAGTGATAAAAGTGACTGTACCTGTTGAGGAGACTTGGTTTGACCAGAAGCATCCTCCATCTGAGTCTGTGATTGGAGAGAAGGATCAGAGTCATCTGCTGCTCTGCTAATTTTAAATAAAAAAAATATAAAAACAGCAACAATGCTCTTCTGGACGAGATGCATCAATAATGAAGAGGATTTAACTCATGAACACAACAAAGACAAGGGGGGGGGGGGGGAAACATTTTACCCATAGGCCAGGCAAACAAAAACCCCCACTGTCTAACCCCTACTTTGGTCTAACACCGTAAGACCCCATTATTCAATGTACCAAAAAATTAATAAAAAACACTGACCCAAAAGACATAATTGTTAGAAATTATATTCATATTTCTAATAGATTCCAATTCCAATTTGTTCAACCACCAAAAATGAGCTATTCTGTATACAGTGTGCTGTGCCACTTACTTGGGTTCTCCATGGGCAGTCGTCTCCCCCATAATCGTACGTGATTTCTTCTCCCCCTTTAATGTCTTTCAGCGCAAATAAACACAGGTGTGGCTTTCCATTCACATCAATTTTCTTCATCTTACAATTAGGATGTTGGTGGTCATCATTAACTAACCGCCCAAATGATCCATCTTCTCTAGATGCATCAATGCTTAAATTAAAAAAAATATGAAAAGGAAAAATACAACTGTAACAATATATCAACACAAATCAGTGTCTTAGGCTGCATGTACACTGCATGGTTCAAGTGAACCAATTCCAATATTTTTTTATATAGGAACAGATCAGATAAGAGCCACGACCGTTTAAGCTGGAAAGAGAAGAGTGTATTAAGATAGTCTCAGATTGGTTTCAGGCCTCATTGCGAATGTGAAAATAAATCCGATATAATTGGATACATGCATTTGCGCCTGACGTGTAAGCGGACAGATCGGATCTTCCCCAGTGAACACAAATGCTACGTCATTGAAAATTGAGTTTTTTTTAAACTGTACAGACATACCAGTCACAAATGAAACATCCCTATTTGAGTAGCAGAGTATTCACTTTGTTTGTTTGTGTTAAATGAAAGGCGATCTGACGCTGAAATGTGTTGCTAAGTGCTCGTTGCTGCTGTTGTCAGTGACAGTGGCTCGTGCACCCCATTCATTCCACTGAAAACACAAAATAAAATGCACACAAACATGTCCCTGCCCTTGATATACGCATTTGGTTTAACATTTACATTAGTCGTTTAGCAGACGCTTTTATCCAGGACAATAGAAGCAATCAAAACCAACAAAGAGCAATAATATGCAAGTGCTATAACAAGCCTCAGTTAGACTAACGCAGCAAGGTTTTTATATATACCATCATGTATATATGCAAGCAATCAGGTATGAGAGGCCGTGCTGTACTGTGAACAAATCACGGCAACCCCTTTAGGTTTTAATGAGGGAAAAAATGTTTTATGACTACATGATTCAAACGGATTCAGAAGCTGTGACATGCTTAAATATCTACCACCTGGGGCTGGTTTCATAAAAGGTTTAGACTAGTCTTAAGTTAGTCATCTAATTTTTTCTTTAAGATGGGTCAAAATTTGCAAAATTCGGTTACATAACTCAGATTTGTCTAATTGGAATCCAAAATATAAGCCTAATTACCCCTTGGCTTACTGTTAATTGGTCAAACTAGTTTCATAAGACATTGTCTCAACATTTGCTAAACAGTTGCTAAGTTTATGCAACTGGCCCCTGAGTATTATTCCAATCGCAAGCTTCGAGCAGAGCTGCGTACATAATCCGTCCTGAAGAATCTGTACTATTTCATTATTTTGATATATGGAAGTAACTATTGCATTGAAAAGGTTGCTATACGAATCCCATATCAATAAATTAAACTCAATGTACTACTGAAATTGATTTGTGATGACACTGTATGCACTATTTTTAGTTTGTGTCACCAAGTGCAGTGTAAACTGAACACATCGGATAAGTGTCAATCTTAAAAGAAACGCAAGCACGTCTGCCAAAAAAAAATGTATATAATCACAAAATCAGAATTGGTTATGAAGACCTGCAGTGTAAATGTAGCCTTATTTACTCTAGTACAGCACAAGTAATATAGCTTTGGTGCAATGTGACTTCTTACCACCACGTTTTCCCTCTCCACTTAAACTCGAACATAAAAACAGCACATGATGGGTGGTAGAGTTTTCTCCTTCTCTCCAGCTCTGCATAATTTATAAGTTCACCCCTGTACTCCACAATAAAATCTCCTTTGAAGAAGGAACCTTTTGCAAATAGTCCACGTCCTGCAAATACAACAAAACATTTACACCACAAAATAAATAAATCTTGCAGATAAAGCATGATAATTGCACACACAGAAAACATCAATAGTAGCTTAGTTAAAGTGTCATATGTGCTGCTATAAAAAGAACATTATGTTGTATGTATTTGGTAGTAATGAAATGTGGGTATGCGGTTTTAAGGTTAAAAAAAACACATTATTTTCCAAATACTGTATATTATTGTTTCTCCTCTATGCCCGCCTTCTGACACGCGTCGATTTTTACAAAGCTCATCAGTCTGAAAAGCGGAGGTGTGCTCTGATTGGGAGCTATCCAGTGCGTTGTGATTGGCCGAATACCTCAAGCGAAATGTTACGCCCCTTACCATACTGTTGATGCCCTGTCCGGCCGAAGCGACGAGCCAAAAACATTAAAACCCATTATAAACGAGGCAATTTTTGCATCCATTGGGGACATAATTACGGTTTATAATGATTTATACTGTCTTTTTACGAGTTGCATTGCATCGTGCCGCATAAACATAAAACCATGTCTGTATTTTTGATCGGAGAAATGACAAACAGCAAGTGTTACTCTACACTGCTCAAAACTCGCGTATTAATCATCAGTGGCAATCCTTTAAATATAAAAAACGTACTTACAGTGTTTGAGTCAGAACAGCCGGTATTGTAGTTTACTCTACCAGGATCAGGAAATGTCCTCCATAAAATTTGCTGAACACATCTGAATATTTGGGTTTGAAGTGTTCTGGAACAGTGTTGTAAATAAACCATAACCACTGATGTCTAGCCTGTACTCTTTGGAAGACCAAACAAAGTAGTTTAGCTTTCACAATGAAAAACAGCGGCCTAGCGTGAGCGAAAGCCCAGGCTTAGCGTGAGCTGAGGTGGTGGCGGGGTCGAGAGCGGCCACGCTGGCGGAATGCGAGATATGAGCGGAAACCCCCGGGCTGGATTCCCCTTCGTCACGGTTGAAAGTTGATGGTATTCCTCAGCGACCGCACGGATCAGCTTAGGCATGATGAAGGCAGCTATCGTCCTCTTGGACGACCAACCAAAGTAGTTTTGCGGATTTCGTTTCACAACGACAGCAACCAGCGTTCTAGGACATGGTGCAGCAACAAGAACGTACCAGCGAGAATAAAGTAAGCATTTCTTCGTTGTGCGTGACATTTGGGCGGCGTGATGGCAAAGCGTCCACATAGTGAGTTAGATATGGGGGGCTGTTAGAGAGCGTGTTAGGTAGGCATGGTAACTATGAACTTGATAAGGAATATTTCTTTGGGTTTGAGACTTTAATCTTTGAAACTTTACAGATCTTCTTTTTGCACCAAGACCTTGTAACACTCCAAAGAGAAAGAAAAAATTGAAATCACATCATATGACCGCTTTAAGTTAATATGAAACCAGGGTTGAAATGAAAACATAAGTTTTGGCAGTCTATATCCGCATAAGTTATGGTACATAGGATAGTAATATTACCTGAAATATACAGACACCACCTTACCTTTCACCGCTATTGAACTGGACTTCAACCCTCTAATTTAGTTTTTGTAGACTTGTGATAACATGATGATGGCATCCTTAAGAGGCTGATTCGTGGTGGCCATTTTAATCTAAAACAAAAAATAATAATAATAAAAAACCGGTTACAAATCACATGACCGGAGAGACACGCAGAAGTAAAACTAATACAATTTTTAATAAGCAGATATGAACTTTATTGTCATGTAACATTGTATTATTATATTGTATTTTTGTAATGCAACAATACATTACAATGTTATCAATTTGGCACAAATCAGAAGTGAAGGTGAGCTAAATCTAGCAGAATGCTGGCCTTTAGGGCACGACTCACTGCTTTTATTTAGGCTCTAATCTCACAAAATGAGATCTGTTGCTATATAACCCCAGGCTGTGAGAACTACTGATTTGGCCCTGGACTACTCTTTTGGACATCTCACCATACAAGCCCTTCTTTAGTTTAACTACTGCCATTACTACATTGAAGTTTAACGTTAATCATTTAAAGCTACTTGCCTTTTTTTATTTTACTTCATTTCTCTGTGAAGCACTTTGACAGGAGCCTGGTTAATCAATATGACAAAGAAGAGGTTTTATTATAGTAAACCATGCTTTCTGGCGTACTGACTAACACTTATACAAGCACACAAACACAATCTAAACTATGTTTTAGTAGCGAAACCATGGCCAATGTTCCTAATGTGTGCAATAACACCCCTTTCCCGCGGAACGCCATTAAACCCGCGGCCAACCAGACCTGCACGGTTCCTTTAATATAAAACAATAACAACCCCCTCAGAACTAACCCAAACTAGCCAGAAACACACTTGAGATGAACCCAAGCCTGCATTAGCGATCCGTTCACTTAGGCTAAAGATCTGAGAAAGCTTTTCAGTCAGAAACTATTCTTAAACATTAAATTGTATGATTATGCGATCGCTAATTGAGAAACAGAGAGATATTACAGGCCACACGTAGGCCTTAGCCTCAACAATTAATTAGCGCTAATGTTAACTAGCTAGCCAATGACTTTAGATCTAATTAACCTAATTGGTTTATAATGTGCTTACCTTGAGCTTCACTTTTTCCTCTGCACAACTGTAGCATCTCCTGCAAACAATCTCCTGGAGTCGGTATCTTCTGTAAACAGTCTTCTTATCATCTGTCCGTGTGAAGTGTGCATTTAATTCGCATATTTTCATTTCGCTGCTGATCTCGTTCCTAATGAGGACGCGGAAGTGGGCGGGGCCAGCCATATATGGAGAGTGTGTGTGTGGAGAAGCGCGCGCAGTACCGCTCAGAAATGTTTGGGGGCGCAGCTGAGCACTCCCTTCACACTCACACATTCATAGATAAACGTGTGTTGTGAGCCAACGCTGAAACTCCACCCAGCACCTTCCCAACAGCTCCTCTAGTCATTTATATGGCTTTCCCTTATGGGGACCTGACTTTTGGTCCCCACAACGCAAGAGGTCCGACCATGACGTGACTGTGTAAACCAGACTCATGTCCCCACAATGTGATGCATACACAAACACACACCACAACACACACACACACACCACCACCAACACACACCCACACACACACACACACCACTCGTTGGGTTCATGTTTATGGGGACTTCCCATTTCTAGGCTTAATTAGTTTTTATGTACAACTGTATACCTATCCCCTTACTGTAACTATACTATCCCGCAATCCTTCGGCTTCTAGTTTGCAAAAATCTCATTCTGTTTAATCTATAAGCTGTTTTCCTCATGGGGACCAAAATGTCCCCACCCCGACAAAAAAAAATGACGGTAGTACTATCCTTGTGGGATTTGGTCCATAATGTAGGAAATACCTGGCTCCACACACACACAAGGCCTTACCCAAGTTATGTTGTATCGCAGAGGAGACACTTATTATAATTTTATTATTATTTTGAAGTCATTTGTCATATTTCCCATTTCATGGTAACTGTAGCACACGTTGAATAATGTTGTTGAGTGTTTTAGTCATTTTAATTATTTTCTTTTATCTTCGTATGTAGCCAAAAAAAACCTAAACAGTTGTTTATGGTTTTAGTTTTAGTTAATTATAACTCTAGCTTCTACGTTCTTCATTAGATCTCATTTCATGTCTCCTCTTAGCTTTCTTTCTCTCTTAAATACAGTCTGTTGTGAAAGATTAATATAGAAACACCAGCATTGTTTAGCTACTCTTTCCCCCCAGCGTTTAATTTCTTTCTGTTGTTCTCCTCTTAAGAGCTACACAATGTCATTAAATTTACAGTAGTTTGTACATTGTAAACATATTTCATATTCCTTATTAACATTTCAAAGTACTGAGCACAGGCTGTTAAGGGTTTTGTGATCTGCAGTAATTAATGGAGGCTTTGACCTTGTGTTGTTATTTATGTGCTATTTTACTGCTCTTTTAAAAAAATAACTACCTCCTGCTGTTCTGTGACAATAATTCCTTTGTTTTGACTGAACAATAATCTTATTATTCTTCTCAGGCAACTCTCTTTCATTGTTCCTCTCTTTTTCTCATCCTCTGTACTGTTTTGCATCCTCATTATTATTTACTGAAATGTTCTTAATGTTGTTTCTGAAAGACGGTACAGTGGTGTCTTTTGACTGTTATTAATTCCTTTCATTTCAGTTGGACCCTCGCCCAGCTTCAAGACAGAAATATTTCCCTCTAATTCCAAAAAATGTATGTATGCTCATCTATGCATTTTTTGGCAGTTCCTCAGACATTGAGGTTAGGGTTTCTTCCATACTCATAACTCTAAATATTGAATTATAAAATATAATAATAAAACATTTACGTAACCTAAACAGGATCAATCGAATAAAAACGTCATATTGATGCTTCTAGATGTTCTGCATTCAAACCAACTGCAATGATGTAGTATTTGCATGCTGCATTGTGATTTGTCTTCTTTTTTGCATCTCTTTGCATACTGAATTGTGACTGATCTTGCAGTTCCTGCATATATTTAACCGTAAAGCTATGTGCAAAACACTGCACTATGGCTGAATTCAAAATAGCATACTGAGTACTATGCTAGCCTAGTATGCTATTCCTAATTCATCCTATGTGAAACTTCCTATGTGCAGCTGGCTAAAAAAGCGAGACACATACTCAGTGTCATGACAACGGCAAAGCCATTTCATTTACTCAAAACTGAAGCCTTATATATAAAACGAACACTATTCTTTTGTTGCTGTGCAAGCAGTGGAAATTCAACCCTCAGGAAATGCAAATCAAATTGGTTCTGTTCTTCTCTATACATGCTAAAAATATCATCAGAATACCGTTATTTAGACCACTACCAGTCTTTTGTTGGTTTCATTCGAAGTATTGATTAGTGTTTTAAAAGATACAGTATGCTGTGTGTTTGCACCCATTTATTAATCCATCTATCCCCCATTTTTTTAATACCACTTTGTTTCACTGATTTTCAACATGGAATGCAATTTATGGTGTGCAATGCTGATTCAGTTTGCATTATGCTACTTTTATGTTTTGATTGACAGCAGAGCCAGCCAAACCAGCAACAAAGAGACGGAGGAGGAGGAACTCAGCTGGTAGCGCGTCCAATAGCAGCACAGGAAACAGCAAGAAGCGCAGCCCAGCCAATAACTTCAGCCTACCATCACAGGTACATCACATCGACATATATGTTTACCCTAAAGCTGTGTTAGGAATGGAGATATACCATACTACTGTACTACTCTTAGTATTGCTGAAGTATATAG
Organism: Sinocyclocheilus anophthalmus; assembly: GCA_018155175.1. NCBI lineage: Eukaryota > Metazoa > Chordata > Actinopteri > Cypriniformes > Cyprinidae > Sinocyclocheilus > Sinocyclocheilus anophthalmus. The sequence goes on along the minus strand of JADLZN010002139.1, from coordinate 36,259 downwards.
TATGTATACTGTGGGCAGTATGCACATTTTCTGCATGCACAAATTAAAATGTGCAACAGTGCTTGCTGTTGTCGAATACTATATCCCACAATGCAATGTGTGCGCATTATTTTAACCTTTATTAAACCTCTTCAAGTAAGAAACAGGTATTATCATTTTTAAACACACCTCCAATAAATTTTAAAAGCAAGCATACACTGAAAGAAAAATATAATAAATAAATAAATAACAGACCCACCAAATAACAACAACATAAATTACTTACAAAAAGGTAACTGAGAATTTTTATCTCACAAATGACAAACTGTTTGTTTTTCCATTCTGAATTTTTTTTTTTTTTTTTTCAGAATTTCAATCATTTTTAAATGTCACAAAAAATGGACCAACCTCCATTTCCGGTGTTATGTATAAAGTAATATTAGTTGCAATCTTGAACTCTTTTGACAGGTTTAATTGGAGTTGATAACTGGACAGCATTCACTGAATAAAGAAATTACATCACAATTGTAGACTGTAAAAAAATGCAAACTGTAAAATTGAAAACATACCGCACAGTAATCAGTACATAGTATTCCATTCTGAACATACTGTAGATGCAGTCACCTACGCACTTGCAGGGAAGCAGTGGTCCGCACTGAAAAGATCATATAGGAGAGATATACTAAAATTGATTTATGGAGAATGTCTGGATGTCTGTACATATATGTGCATGTGTGTGAGTGTGTGTAAAGAAATAACAAAGCAGTATAGAGAGGGAAAGACAGAGAGAGCAGCTTAGTAAATTAACCCATCTTATTTATTTCATATTGTAATATTTCTATGCAATGTATTATAAAATCAATACCTGAATTACATTGTTTTATTGTTTATAGTAAGATAAATAATTACACTAAGAATCAGTTTCCAGTGTGATTGTAATTTGTAATGTTAGAGGAATTTTTTTTATATGTAGTCATTTGTCTACTCTGATTCATTTGTTTGTAATTGAGACTAATTAGCCGTAATTGATTTGATGATAATTAGTATTGTCCGTCTCTGGTCCCCAGCCTAAACGTGTCGCCGGGGAAACGAGGGGTGGCGGGTGGCTGGAGGCGGAGCTTAGCTAGGTGAGTGACACATGCAGACAGTTATCACGCAGCATGTGCTGTCTTAACGAGCTACTTAGCAATGCAAATTTGCTTAATTAGCACATATGTTGTTATTTAGGTGTTCTTTATCTGAAAAAAAAATCTAATTAAAGTCTAAAGAACTAGTGTCTGGAGACGAGTTTGTGTGCATGTGTGTGTATGACTGCGTATTTAACAAAGCTTGTGGGTACGCCACATTAAACTATTTATGTAAAAATATTCCTTATTATCAGAGCTGGGTAGATTACTTACAAATTGTAATCCGTTGCTGATTCCAAATGATATGACAAAAATTGTAGTTAGTAATGTAATTCATTACATTAGACATTTCAGGTAATATAATCAGAATACTTTTTGATTGCTTTTATATTACTTTTGATGTAACTTGTTTTTCACATGGATTTAAATAGTATAATCTTGTACCATATTGATTGAAAAATACAAAAGTGTACATACAAAATACAAATAACAATATAACCGTTTCATTGCAAGTACAACATAAGTGCAAAAAAAAATTACTTACTAAGGTTTCCCAAGACTGGGGTTCATAAAGTATGCAGGGGGTTTGTGCGTTTTTAATCGAAAAGCTAATCATTAATTACATCATAAAAATTTTTGAATTAAAATAAGCAATGTTAAAAGAACAGAAACTAAATAAAACAACTTCCAAAACTGAATTGTTTAGATTTTTTTTACCTGTAGTCATGTGGAGCATTAACCAAGGGTCAAGAACCCGTGACATTACAAATCGCATACTCATTATTGTAATATTTATTTTAAAACAATCCGGGGTACTTCAATTAAATATATTCGGTAAAGAAGTTCAATGAACACAAAACATTTAGGGAATGCTGCATTACATGTAAATTAAAATCATGTTAATTTTGCTGCATTTTTACTGTGTTTCGAAAGACAATAAGCCTTCCAAAATTATTCAAAGCAATACATTATTAAAAATAACACCCCTGAGTGATAATGCAATATAAACAATTTCATGTTCATTAGTACTGGATTTAACACTGGACCCGCTGAAACACCTGAAATTTATTGTTTTGTAAATCCAGTGGTCAAATGCTGTGTAGCACCTAATGACTGATCTCTGTGTGAATGTCCACAAAACTGAAAGACTTTATATTAGCAGTATATATATAAGGCCTCTAGGCTACGTATAAATGAACATTAGAAAGACTGAAAAAGATACTTTAGGGAGAACTCAATAGAATTAACCACTGAATAATTTGTTATCATGTAATCAATAAAAAGTAGCTGTAGTCTGATTACGAGTATTTTCAAATGTATTTAATCTAATTAAAAGTACTTAATTTTTTGGAATCTGATTACGTAATCCATTTTACATGTAATCACAGGGTGGCCCGCGGGTCCTTAAAAAGCTCTTTAAAATTGTCCTTAAATAAAACCGTTTTCCTAATAATTAATCAGACATGATTTTGCAGTTGTAATTATTGTTATTTGCAGTTGTAAATTATTTAATCTGACTGGTAGCATGCCTATAGTGTATATTGAATTTATTGATCAATTGTAATAATTTGACATGTAAGATGAGGCATACATCTAAAAGTCGGTGGTGTTAAGGAGTGTGAGGGGGCCCGCTTCAGTAACACACAAATATGCAAATTTAAGTATGTAAAAGCTGATAGAACACTGATGAGAATATTGCTTCAGAATAAATTGTTTACTCCACCGAAAATCTCAGTGATGCAGTTATTTTGCGTGGATATTTTGTATGGAATATTGTCTGCTGACATGAAAAGTTCACTGTATATCATAGCAATAAATACCGTTTATTACAGCATTGATATTTTGTTTACTTTTTAATTTATACACATTAAATACTACATGTATGTATGTAATAAAATGTGTATTCCCATTACAGGTTTAGGTCTTAAATTTCATATAAGGGTGCTTAAAAAGTTCTTAAAATGCTTAATTGAACTTTATTTCAAATCTGCGGGAACCCTGAATAACATATCTAAGCCCATCTCTGTCTATTATGAATAAGAAAAAAAGAAAAAAAAGCACATCTTTTATTGGTTTTTGGACAAAAATTTTGTAATTGTTGCACCATTGACGTACTACTGTAAGGGAGTGACTATGGGCATAACTAAATATTAGCAGTTCAGGTTTTGATAAGACTACGACACGTGGGGGCCCAGCTAACGAATCTAAGCTTCTGTCATGTCGTGTGCTACTACGTGACGTTCTACTAAGAGTCACGAAAAAGGGCGCAACACCATTAACATCGATCGTGCTCGATCGCTCAACGACCCTCAAACCGGGGCCCATACGGATGTTTCACCGTCGCAGCCACAAAGTGTGTCGGACTGCTACGAGAATCGGGCGATGGGGAGTCGAAAAAGGATGAGGCGCTCCGTCGTGGTCGTGGGGGTCTCTGCTGCGCTCTCTCTCTCTCTCTCTCTGGCTGTAGGATGTGATGGTGGTAGGGGAGCCCTGGGCCCAAGACTAATGGGAGGGGAGATTGCGCCGGGAGACGTGTGGGACGGAGAGGCCAGTCTATGTCACACGCACTCAAGAACGAACATCGAACCCCAGGGGTTCAACGGGCGCCGTGCCATGATGTACTGAGGTCTACGGTCGCGGGGGGCAAGATGTGACGCGTGACAATGGGGGGTGTGGCCAACATCACCGGGTAGGCTAGGCTTGGAACGCAGCTCCTTGATGCAGGGCCCATTAACACCGCTATATGCGCACCAAGACAGTAAACTCCCTGATCACCAGGGCAACGACAGCGTGTTGTGCGCTACTATGGTAGGATCGTGAGGCGAAGTTTGTGTAGCTATGGCTGCAGACGGTTCGGGAATAACAAGGAGGGATGTATTGTTCTACCTGGGGTAGACCGGAAAATGTTCGGAGATAATGTGTGGTTTATAGGCGGTGGGGCTGGGCATGACATGGTTGCGGGTGCCCAGATCACAGCTAGGGCGTGTTATGTTTGGTGTAGACACGGTATTATAACCTACCTTCGAGGGGGTGTATACGAGCTCTGTTCAACCATTCTCTACCTCTGTCTTGATGGGGGGTCCGCAGTTCAGAGGAATCTCGCCCAACACCTTCTCATCGTCAATAGACTACTGGTGCAAAGCCTGCAGTGGTAATGTGCGTACGTCAGGTGGGTCGTGCGGTAGCAAGAGTTCATTTCACATATGCAGTAATATGTTTCAGAGAACCTCGTTTTAAAGCCACAGCGACCGGTCTGGGTCGCGCCCTTGCTAAAGCGTGTACGTACTCCTGGTTTTGGTTGGTTCAGCCGCGGGACAACACCGGGGCTGAAGCAGGGTCCGCTGGTCGCGTGAACCAGGCACTATAGGAAGCGTGACGTTGAGCATAAAGCAGATAGCTTTATGATTGCTGCTAGCAAGGTTAACGTGGCCCACTATCATGATACACTGAGACACATGCCCAATTGGGCGGGAGCGGTGAGGTAGTGATTCGAGTACTGGCGTCCGAGATGGGGCAAAGCAGGGGATACGTGGGCAATTAAGGTAAACTAGGTGGATGTGTGTTATTGAGAGAAGAGCAGTAGGCCGATACCAGAAAGGAGTGACTCGTGTGTAAAAAACTAGAAGGTATATGTTCAACTGCAGGGGTACAATAATAAAAAGCTAAGACATCGAATGAACACAGAGACTGATGTGGATTCTTGTGTTAAGAAAGATCAGAGAATAAATAAAGGAAAGTAATGAAACAAAATCAGTGAGAGGGCACCAGGTAAATCCCAACTCACCCCTATAAATCTCGTGACCAACGCGGCTTCTCTTTGCGGCGGCATGGTTACAAGGTGGGGGCTGAACAATAAAATACTCAGGACATCGTTGGAAATTAATTTATGGACGGGGGGGAGAGAATCCCCTCAAACTCGTAATGGTATCAAAAGAACCGGAATGGTACGATGCAACTGAATAAGTATCATGCTAAATGAAATATCATGCTCATTTAGTCGTGGGGCCGGGCTATCTTGCATGTTCCAAACGTATCGACAGATATCTTACTGAAATAACATAAAAATAGGTAAGTGGTTTGAGAAATGATAAACAACAGTATGGTGACCAGCATAGTGACTTCCACAAGATCAAAGCATGACAAAAGAGCATAGGGACAAGAGCGTTTAGTCGAGACAAGAAGGTCGACATAAGGATATCAGACGAAGAGGTGACTGGGGTAAAGATAAAGAGAATACTAATATCCCATACATAAGGGTATTTGTGGGAAGGTATCGATAGAATTTTGGGTGAACTTGCCCTTTGTAAATAACATTTTGTGAAGTTCAATTTTATAGTGATGTGATAAAAAATCTTAGTGTGGGCCGGGAATAAGAGAGGTGCGATTGGTCTAAAGTACAAAGAATCTGGCAGGTTCGGTGGTTCGAGCAGGGGATACGAAAAGCTATATGGGCCAAGGGCTGGACGCGGGGTCTGTTTCTTTTTTTTGTTGTGTTTGTAGGGCATATCCCATGATTTTCCTGTTGTCTATAGGTATCGTTAATGATTGTCTATCAGCTAGGGAGTAAGATAAGCTGTGAAGGGAAGCAGATGGATGAGAAGGTAAAGAAGAAATGCAGTTTAGAGCAGTCGATATTCAAGTAGCGGTTGCTGACGAACGAATGAGGGTATAAGGCTGATAGTGATATTATACAGCAGGAAGAATAGACATTGAGGAGGGATGGAAAAATAATAGTCAAATAGCGTAGGAATAAGAATAGGCGATCGGCCAAATATATACATACACAGAAATGACACAGTGGAGGAATGTTGTGTCTGCGGGGAAGATGGCGGACTCGGTAGCGGCTGGTCTTGCGGACGAAAACGAGACTGAAAATGAGGAGAAGGAGAAGGAGAAACGACTTTTCAGCGGCGTCAAAAAGACGGAGAAACAAGCCGCTGCGTCAGACCTTACAGAAACGCTGGGATTTTACGAGAGGAAGGCGAAATGCAAAGAGAGAAAGAGCAATGTGTCAGGTAAGAGTGACAGACAGCGGCTCTGTGCGCTGCAAGCACTGTTTTAACCCCAGTGAGCTGTCTAGACAGCACGTATTGGCATCATAACATACACACGTTATGATGGTCTTGGAAAGCAGTGTTTGATATAAACGTTAGAACGCGCCAAAATACCGTGTAGTTAGGTGGGCAGCTCACTACCATGCTCGTTAAATACAGACACACACATAGAGCTCAATGCATCAATACTGTCTGAAGCATCATCAGTCACTAGAGCTCATATCAGGTAGTTCAGCATCTCTCGGTTTATTTATGGTACCACAAATACCAGTGTGGCTCATGTGACACATTCAGCCTCTTGTATAATGAGACTAACTTTAGAAGCTTGCGGATCAAGACAGCTGATCAGGTGTGAAGATGTAAATAAAGACCAGAGCTACATCAGCTTCGTTCCCGAAGTCATCACCATCATTATGCGTTTGCAGTGGCGTTTATTCAACAGATGAAGGGAAATTATGTCTTATAAGTGAGAATAAAGCTGGTGTCATAGATCTGTTTACACGAAGTTGCTTAGGAACTGTAACTCTAATTATTAACATTGTGTAATAAATGCAATAATTACAGATAATGTTTACATGCATATTTAGAGATATCATATTCATATATGAATGTGCGTTAATCACTGGTATGTTAATGGGCTATTAATGCAATTTAGTAAAAAGCAGGGTTCCTGCAGAAAAAAAACGTGGGTTACACTTTATATTAGGTGTCTTTTACTGCTATGTTCTTATGTCATACAAATAAATAAAATAAAATATATTAGGTACAATGTACATATTGTGTTCAATTTCATGTTGCATTGCAGAACACTTTTGCTGCTGTTGAGGTAACAAACAATAAAGGTTAGGGACATGTTTTATGGTATAGTTAAGTTAGGAGTTGGGTCAACAGCGTAATGTAGCTAATCAACTCATGGGGAAATATGAATAATTAAACATAACTAATTATGATTAATTATTAATACTTTAGATCCACTGTAGATATTTAGCTAACCACTCAGGATCAACTGTCTTGTCAATTCCAAGAACATTAATTTCCTGGTTAAGGGAAATAACTTTCTTACTGCGCTACATTCTAATAAGTTTGTACCGTAAAATCTTCATGAATTTTATTGGACTCCGTTATGATAAATCAACTGACACGTTCGAGTGTTTACAATGTAAGGTTTTCATTACTCCATACACTCTAAAGCTAGTCCTACACATACTATCAAGCCATTCATACACAACCAAATTAGAAATGAACCGCCGGTCTAACATAACATACACACCCCGACACAAGTACGTCTAACAGTTGGTATAGGAAAGGGTTAAAGGTTAGCACTAAAGAAAGAGACATAAGGAATGACATTTATGGAACCATTTTGCATATTCAGCCGATCTAAGCCTTAGGGAAAACGTCAGATTCTTAGTTCAAACAAACCTTGTAAAAAGGTGTCACTGATACTTAATGCATCAATTAAATAAGACTAAGTTTGAATACTTGCGTATGTGTCTGAAAAAAGATTCCTGATAGCAGCTCTTAATGCCCCAAGATCTGGCTGAGGGGCTGGTGCCTCTGGAGAACGAGCTAGTTTGATCAGAGTACCTTTGATGAATTAAAATGCTAGGCCGGGAGCCCCTGGCCCGGCTTTGGTATCCTGAGCGTTTTTCTCACATCGTCCTCCTTAGCATCTCACTTGAACACCGACAGGGGCGGCGGGGGGTCACATGTGTGTCCCCTTGTAAAGCTGCACGATTCCACTGGGGCCTCTCAAGATGGTCGTCCAATGAGGAAGGGCTGAAATCCCAATCGGGCAGCTTTGGAAATCCTGGGGATTTTTTAATGAGCTCTTTTGTCTGTAAGGCATGGACTTCTGCATATTAATCTGTTCGCTGAGTTGTGTTGATATACAAATTATTAAAGATTCTTAGAACATCAATATGTTCATAGGTATCAGCATGTAATATGCACTCTCAATTAGATCATCAGAAGACGAATTCATAGATACTGAACATGAAATAGTTTACTTATATGAATGAGTGGGTTTAGCGTTAAGCATTAATAATAAAATTAGTCTATAATACAACAGATTAAATAAAACACAGCAATAATATACACAATGGCATGAAGAAAATGTGTGTTCATTCAAAGAAAAAGTTTTCCTATGAATTAATTAGTAAAAAAAGTCAATTTCTACTGTGCATTTGATGTCCCTTTTTTCTGGAGAAGCACGAAGGATCGGCTCGCATTCCAACCAAGGTTGTAAATGAATGGAGTTACCTGAAATCCAGGGTCTTGCTTCTGGCCTTCCTGTGTGGGTTACAACGTATTTGTGGAAATCTAGCTCAAAATATATATTGGTGATGTTGGAGGGTCCAGACGTACCCAAGTTCCCCCCTTTCGAACGCTTGTTGTCTCTCCATTAGAATAACCAACCACGAGCGCGATGTCAAGGTGCTCACAAGTCGACAAAGCCCTGCCTACTCCCGGCTTCCTAGCCAGTTGTTCGTCTTATTTTTGGCTGTTGTTGCCGTGTTGGATGCTGTCTGGTGGTGGGCTGTGGTGATGTAGGCTGTAGCAAGGTGTGGGTCCTCTAGCTTATGCAGCAGGTGTCGAGGCTGTGTCTCCTGTCATCCTGAAGTGAGTTAGTCCGGGTAGGATGTTTTTGTTGATGTTGTTAGCCAGTAGGCTATCTGTGGTACCCATGATGTGGGACAGCTGGGTTAGACTCTCACTGGTGAGAGTGCAGGTGGTTCCAGGGATTGCCGGGAACTTTTATGGAGATTCCGTAGTGTGAAGAGACTTTCCGACTGACCTAGTGATGATGGCAGGAAGCGGCAGGTGGTTGTGAGCTCTCTGCTTTGCTCAACGTCACTAGAAATTCGGTGTTTGCGGTGTCACTTGGCTCTTGTGTTGGCACCGACTTGAGCTTGCCTGAGTTTTGTTGGTAGAGCTTTCGCTGTTGGGCATGTGGCCCGTTGCTCAGTCCAACATTGTCTGGCTGCTTCTGGGGGTGTCGACCGGTTTCAAGGGATGCTCCTCCCTTGGAGGGGCCTGATGCTGTGTTGCAGCAGGCAAGGAGTCAGAGGTTTGTCCTTCTCAATACTCCTTAGTTGAGTTTTGTTCAAGGAGCTCTTTTGCGAGTGTCAGCAGCTCCTGTAACCTAGAGGTAGGCGTGTCCAGCTGTCCTTTTGTAGCCTCCGTTGTGTGGCGGAGGATGTTGTGGTGGACTGCTGTTGGACATACCGTGGTTTTTGCAGGATGAGGACGCCTTTTCCCATTGGTTGGTCTGGAACCTGGGTCTGTTTCCATGGTGATGGCTCTGTCCTCTTCTGGCTAGGGGCTTTCTGTAGAAGGGTTTTGCATTGTGGCAATGCTGGGTGCCTTCTGGTGCCCGCTTTGGATTCTGAGTTGTGAAGTTCAGAATCAGTGGGGTTTGACAAACACCTTTAGTGGAGGCCTTGTGCTTGTTAAAGGCCTTCTGTGTCAGTTTACGCAGCTGTTGATTAGGCATTGTGCTGCAGGCCCTAATGCCTAGATGACTTCTTGCAGCTGGTGTCCTCCGCCATCCCAGGGTAATTGTGAGTTTTGGAGTAAGTTTGTCAAAGTCTGTGGTTGTAAGCATGGGGAGTTTCATGTCGGCCCTGCTTGGTGTCTGGGGCAGCTATCAGTCCGTGTTCAGACTCTGGGTCGGAGAGTATTTAGGTTGCCAGATGTGTTTTCTCTGGCCAGCTCGTTGGGGTCTGTGGGGTCACACTGTGTGTGTGTCTGCAGTGATCCTCTGTAAAGGTCCTTGCCCCACCCCCTTGTGGCTGCTGGTTGGTGTCGTGTGAACAGTGGCTCTCGCCCCCCTCTCGCAGGTTCAAACTCTTGGCTGAGTGGGTGGGCCTGCCTGGCCAGGGAAGTTCTGTTTCGTGTTTTCCCAATCTGTTCGCCTTGTGGTCTGCAAGCAAATTTCAGTTCATTTGTGACACTGAATTCACTTCGTTGCGTTGCTTCGGTTTGCCTGAAAATTTTTTTTTTGTTGCAGCTGCAGAGGTTTCAGGGAGCTGACTTGTGAAGTGTCAAGCAGAAGGCTTTGGCTCCCGTTCCCCCCTTTCGTAGCTGTGCACAGGCGTGGAGGGCTTGCACTGCTGGTGATGTAATGTTCTGCAGGCTGTCTTTTGCTTGAGTCTATTCGCAGTCGGTAGGACTGTTTAAATTCGTTCTGAACCAAGTCAAGCTCCTTTCTAACTGCTGAGTCAGGGTTTGGACCTCAGCACTGTCTGTATGCAGGTGGCCTTGTAATGCCTAAGATGTGGTGTCTCTCTCATTTAGTTCCACCTAAGTTGTTTTAAGAGTGACTTTGTGTTAAACAGTTCTCTTTTCAGGGGGTGCCTGTTGGATTGGCTTGTTCCAGCGGCGCTTGGTGTTGAGCAGCTGTTAGAGTCTCTGTGAAGACTGGTGATTTCTTTCGGTCGCACCATTCTGTGAGGTTCTTTGAATCCGTTCTGTGCTTTCTCTCGTTGAACAGGTGTCAGTTCTCTGCAGAATTCTATGACTTGCAGTTTCAGCTCATATACCACCTGTCTGAGGCCCTTGAGGGTGTGGACCAAGGAGAAGATGATGCTGGTCAGTGTTCGCTTATGTCGATCTCCTTGTTCCTTTCTTTTGCCAGGGCAGGTCGTTGGCTGCTTTGAGCTGAAGGATGTTCATTACAGTGCTCTGCTGGGTTTCCAGGTGGTCTTGGTGAGCTGGCAGGGCTGGATGTCTTTGGAATGTCTGCGACATACTGGCACAGTTGTGGGAACACCAGAGAGAGAGAGGTACAAGGCAAATGCAGGTACGTACAGAGGTGTTAAACTATCTCTAAGGGGAACGGCTGTGTAGGCCGTGTAAGGTATGACTAGCTGGTGGGAGGCAGCTAGTGAGGTAGGGTGCTATGTTTTTGTGTTCGTGAACACAAAGGGAGAGTTTGAGTAACTTTGTTGAGGGGCCGTAAGCAGGGGTCAGCTGATGTCCGGGCTATACTACTGATGGTTCACGTGTTTGGTCACTATGACAAAACTGAAAAAAAAGGAAAAGGAAGAAGGAAGATTTTACCTGTTTAAGTTTTTTTCTAAGAGATATGGCTAATCAGGTTTCACTTGTGTGTGATGCTGCAATAGCCTTCATAACCCTAGGGTTAGGCTGTTAGCTAAACTAGCAGGGACCCACCAAATACCTCGTCAAAAGAAAAAGAAACAGTGGGAATTGTTTCTAGTTTTATGTTAGCCTACATTGTGTTGCAATGGTAGCTGCCCTTCAATGTATTAGGCCTGGTACTGAGGTGTGAGGAGAAGTAGAGAGGAAACAGGTGATTATGCTACTAATAACCTGTATAAATCGTTAAGGAAACGACAGTTGCTAGATCTACTGTAATCCTATCCAAAAGCGACTATGGTGATGGTGAAAATACTAAAATAAGTTAAAAGTAAAACACAACAAACAAAAATTTTAATAAAAAGGGGTCCTAAGAGCTGTATGAAATTAAAAGGGGAAAGTAAATAAAAAAAAAAAAAAAAAAAAAAAAAAAAAAAAAAAAATTTGATTTAATTAAATCTCAAATTTAATACAAATCAATTTCGATGAATTGGTACATTTGTGCTAAACAATTGTAAATAAATGCAATAAAATTAAAAGAGGTAGAATAAAGTCAAACAAAAATAAACAATAACACAAGTAAAACCCAGTATGTGGGTGGGTCCCACAGGGACCTGTGAGGGCATCAACAGGAATTGACACCAGGAGTGACGGAGAGAGAGATGGAGAGAGAGGTGTGGTTAGAAAGTTACACTTTACACGCCTATCTAGTGTTAGTCATATGCTAACAGCTAGCAGTTGAGGTAAAGGCTTAGCTTAAGAGTTAGCGTTAGTTACACGCAATTCTTTGTTGACACACAGGTCTGTGAAGTGAATGCTGTTGTCAGATTAACCGGAAGAGTCTGCTCACACTTCCGGGGTCACGTGTTGCTTGGAGACCAATGCAAGCTCACAACAGGGGCAGGTGGAGCAGACTTGCACTGCTGTGAGCATGCATGGGAACCTCATGCATGTCCCTACAAATTCATTCATTACTCAAACAGCACATTCACTTCACAGGCAATGGGGGATTCGTAGTTAGCTACGCTAGAATAACCATTAATTTTACGTAAATGTTTCAAGTGAGCGAGTCATAATGAAATACAATGTTACGTAACACATAATAAGGCCTTAAATTAATGAAATAAGGAGTATAGCTCAGATCACCTACACAATGCTGAAAAAGGGTATTTCTTCGCCCAAAATCAGACCGATATATTCTGGTACCATTTATATGAGCTGCTAATCTGAGATTGCGTCGTCAGAAAATAGACTTATGCTATACTAACACAGAAATTAGGATTTCTTCACCTAATTCAGGTTAGTTTCTTATCGTACGATTTTAAACATTATAGCACTGAAAACTTTCTACTGCTTGTATGAAGGCACATTCAAGCTATAGTTTTATCTGATTATTTTCAGAACCTGGTGCGCGCATGTATAGAGTTACGGAATGTTTCACATGAGTTGGTCGATATGAATACAATGATACATACCACATAATAAGGCCTTAAATCAGTGACATGAGGAGCATCGCTCAGATCACCTACACTGTACTGAAGAAGGGGATTTCTTCGCCAAAATCAGACCGATTTATTCTGGTAACATTTATATGAGCTGCTAATCCCGAGACTTCGTCGTCAGAAAATAGACTTGTGCCCTACTAACACAGAAATTAGGATTTCTACGCTAAAATCAGGTTAGTTTCTTATCATACAATTTAAACACATTATAGCACTGAAAAACTTATTTTGGCTTGTAGGAAGGCGCATTCAAACTAAAATTTTATCTGGTTTTGATCAGGAACAGGTATGCGCATGGAGAAGAAGTTACTAACATATGAAACAGACACATAAGGTTGATTAATGGGTCTGCTTGCAAGCAATGTTTAAAAACGACTCCACCATTCTAAATTACTGCTCGTACTGCATAAAGTATGAAACTATTGTTTTCTGGTTAGCTTGTCAAGGTCTCTGGGGGTCGCATCATGCGCTGCCGCAGGGATCCTGGGAAGGGACCTCCTCCTCACTGTGGTTGTTTGAGGTATTATGGTTCTGTCTGCTGATTTGTTAAGCAGAAAGTGCTGGCTCCCCTTTCGTAGCTTCGTGCACCTGAGGGAGTTTTGCACTGCTGAGTGAGGATGCAGGTGTAGGGTGTTTCTCCCACTGTGTTTCCTTTTGCAGCCTATAAGAGTACTTGAGTTCTCTTTGGACCATGTCAAGTTGGTCTTGAGTGTTGTTCAGCTGCTGGATCAGCGTCTCAATTCTGGCAACTTTGTCTAATAGCTCAGAATTTGCTGCTTTAATAGTTATTTTGTGTGGGTGTTTCCTTTCCAGTTCCTTTCTGGCTACCTTTTCCAGGTGTTCTTGCTGTTCAGCAGCTGTCAGAGCTTTTTGAAGTCTATTGATTTCCTCCTGTATCTCCATTTTGCTGGGGTCCTTGTGGGTTACCGCTGTGATCTGTTGCTTGAGATCTTTTACCTCCTGTTTCAGACCCATGAGTTTGTGGGCCAGGAAGATGATGACCTTGGTTAGCTTTTTGTAGCCATAACTCTCGCTCGAGTCATTAGTCTGCGGTACTCTTCCCTCAGTGTTCATTTGCTTTCGGCTCAGTAGGTGGTCGTCGTGCCTGGGTAAAGGGGGTGTTCCTCACGTCGCCTGGCCAGCCCTCTCTGTTCTGCTTTCTGGGCAGTTAGTCTGAGCATCTGCACGTTTTGACACACTGGTGTTGAGAGTAATGGCTAGAGACTACTACAAGATCAAACAGAGTGTGAATGCTAAGATAGGTTTGTGTCAGCATATGTTTGCTGAAAAGGGTGTAAACAGTGTTTTGATTGATGACTTAAGACTACTTTTATTGTCAAATTATCACTCAGAATTTGGTGACGGTTCCCCAAACAAGCTTAATCTCTGGGGTATGAAGGAGAAAAGGGAAAAGCAAAAGGAAAAGGAGAGCATTTCTATTCATATTATGCTGATTCTTTTTGAAAATAAACAAATCAAAAATAGAAATGTCTCTGGTTCCTTTGAGGTTCAGAGAGAACATCAAGGGGGCATAACATGTAAATGGATTTAAAATTATCTGATTGCTATTAACAAAAAAGGTAATCATTCGGGTATTAGGAACAAATAGCAGCACTAGTGATTAGTGTGTTACTAAAAGCACCCAATACCTTAATGAGTCTTTCCTCGATAGACAGTTAAGATTTAATTAAATTTAGATTTAATTAACTAGTAACTAAGCAATAGCATTCAGGAAGGATACATCTAGGTAGTTAAATTCGCTGAGACGAATTGAAGATTGAGAAACATAGAAAAAGAAGAAAAAGAAGGAAGAGAAATGGAAAAATCAGAAACCAGGGATTTGGTTAAATTCAAATTGCTTCACACTGGACACACGCATGCTGTATTTAAGAGCTTCAATTAAAGAGTGTTAACCCCTAATTGTTAAAGCTATTTGAGTAGCTTAGCCTAAAATGAAACTATGCTAAGTCGTGTTAGCTTAGCTGCTTCAAATGGTTTGTTTACAAACATGGCGTGTTGTGCTATGTGACGTTAGCACTTCCTGTGACAAGTTGTTGTCACGGTAACCAATGCATGCCAGTGCAATTAAAGCAGTTTAATGTCTGTCTATGTTAAACAGTCATATTTTTAGAAGCGGTTGGTGCTTGTCAGCCGGTTCAAGGACGTGTGGGCAGTACCTCATCACTGGGGGGGGGGGGGGGGAGAGGGAGGGGAGAGGGAGTAGGGTAGGGAGGGGGGGTGGGGAATGTCTGCGTTCGTTGAGTGCTACTCTAATGTAACAATAAACTTCTTGCACTTGTTTAAAGATTTACAAAACGGGTTTACTGTAAGTTAAACCGGTTTAAACATATATGTAGTTATGTTTGCCTCACATATGAGTTCTAAAGTACAGTATTACACCTTTAATTTCACGCAGNAAACGGGTTTACTGTAAGTTAAAACCGGTTTAAACATATATGTAGTTATGTTTGCCTCACATATGAGTACTAAAGTACAGTATTACACCTTTAATTTCACTCAGCGAGTGAAACACAGTAATGACCACCAGGTTGCTCGGCTTATATATATACAGTCAAAGTGTGGATGAATTGCTTCAATCTAATTATAACTATAAGGCCTTTATGCTGTAGAAAGGGAGCAGCGCTCACATCTACCTTGATATAACTGTACTGATATTTCTTCTTCAAAGAAACAATTTAATCAATACTGCAATTTTGTGATTTCTTCCCTAAAGCATATTACATTATGGTACAGTTTGGACATGCCGCTGAGCTGAGATTCAGACTTACGCTTTGTCAAGACAGATTTATGCTTTAATACTGAAATTAGGGTTTCTTTGCTAAAATCAGATTAACCTTACACCGATGCCATTAAGCATGAAATACATAAAGACTCTCACAATTATAATAGCAGTACCAATTCAAACCCCCACTTTATCTGCATCTCCACAAGCCAGCAAATAGGGACACAACAGGGCATCTCAAGTTACGCCCTATTTTAACCTGGACTATTACGCACACACTTTTAGGTTGACAGTGGTTAACTCATAACTTTCGTTTTATCACGCCGCATTCTCTCCACCAATCTGTAGCTAATCAGCTCATGGGGAAATATGAATAATTAACCATAACTAGTTATAATTAACTATTCATATTTTAGATCCACTGTAGATATTTAGCTGACATCTCAGGGTCAACTGTCTTGTCAATTCGAAGAACGTTAATTTCCTGGTTAAGGAAATAACTTTCTTACTGTACAACTCTACACAGTGTTTGTAGCATAAATCTGCATGATTAAGTGACAGTTTATGAGCAAACAATGAACCACGTCATGTGTGATACAAGTAAGTTTTTATTAACTAATAAACACTTAAACTAGTAAAGTACATAAACATAAACTGGTCTAACACACACACACACACACACACATACAGTTGGTATAGGAAAGGGTTAAAGTTTAGCACTAAAGAAAGAGACATAAGGAATGACATTTATGGAACCATTTTGCATATTCAGCAGATCTAAAACCTGAGGGAAACGTCAGATTCTTAGTTCAAACAAACCTTGTAAAAAGGTTTAACTGATACTTAATGCATCAATTAAATCGACTAAGTTTGATACTTGCTTATGTCTGAAAAAGATGCAAATGGAGGGGTTCAATCTTAAGCCCCAAGATCTTGCTGAAGTTGGTTGATGAGAAAGAGCTAGTTTGAGTCAGTGTCACTTGATGAATGGAAAGTACTAGGCCGAAGAAAGGCCTGGCACATATGCTTTGGTATCCTGAAGCGTTTTTTCTCACATCTTCATCTTTGCTTCTGACTGAACCACCGACTTGGGCGGGTCACATGGAGTGTGGCCTTGTAAAGCCTGCAGAGATTCACGCCTCTCAAGATGGGTTCGTTCAATGAGGAAGGCTGAAATCCCAAGCTGGAGGTTGGAAATACTGGGGATTTTTGTGACTCTTTGTCTGTAAGCATGGTATTTTGCATATGTAATTCGCTGGCGTGTTGAGGCACAAATTAGTACCGATTCTTATAACATCAATATGTTGCATAGGTATCAGCATATAATATACACACTTGGTTCGATCATAAGAAGGCGAATTCATAGATACTAGACATGAAATAGTTACTTATATGAATGAGTGGTTTATCGTAATCATGAATAAAAATAGTCTATAATACATCAGATTAAATACAACACAGCAATAATTTACACAATGGCCTGAAGAAAATGGGTTTTCATTCAAAGAAGGTTTTCCTATGATTTAATTAGTAGAAAAGTCCATTTCTCCTGTGCATTTGTGTCCTTTTGTTTCTGGAGAATGCAGCTAAGTAGTAGGCTCGCATTCCACAAGGTTGTAAATGTACCGGGTTACCATTGAACCAGGGTCCTTTTCGGCTTCCTGGGGTGTTACAGAGTATTTGTTAATTATAGCTAACAAAATATATATTGTGTGGTTGATTGGTCCAGACGCTACATATAGAGCAAGTAATCATCTACCAAAAAAAAACCAGCAGCCACATTTTTTTTTTGTTTTTTTTTTTTTATCAGACAGACATTTCATTCTTTAAAGCTTTTAGTAAACATCAATCAAACCGTTAAAACCTGCTCTGCTTTTGGCAGAAACCCAGAAAAAACCTGAAACCATTAGTCACTCGACGGGGCAAAAAACGGACACATCAAAACTAGAAAGTTCAGATCACACTTGTTAAGCATTAACCTAAGATTATTCATTCTTTACACTTCCAACCAAAACTAGACTTGTCAATAATGTAGCATGAGCAGAAAATAATAAAAATTAAAGTACGCTCACCCAAGTACTTCAAGGAAAACTTTCTCTTCCAAATCTGGCAGGTAGAAATGAACGGTGCAGGGAGGCTTGTAATATAACCTATTTATGTTACGTGTTCATAATCTCTTATGACGTGCGCTGAGAACCCAGATCAGTGCTGATGTGTGTCACTGAGTAGGTCTCATCTGCCTTTCGTAATGAGGTGTAAACAGACATTAGAGTCGAGCCCTCAGAGCTGAAACAGCAGCTGTATTAGCCTGTAATGATAGTGCTGTCTTGCACGCTGGCACTGCAAAACCTGGGGAAAACAGTCATTACCATAACACAAGTGTTGGCCTGTTGAGAAGCTGTCCTTTAGAGGTAAACTCTCCTGAACTGATTCACAACTGAGAGAAGTGTGTGAAGCACCTGTGTGAGATGAGATGCAACCAAAGAAAGCTGGGGAAAGAATGTAAAAGTTTAAGAATTGGTCATTGAAAAACTGAAAAGGACTTTCATTATCTGGCAAGCTCTAATCTAATTGGCTGGTTGCAAAAGCTAATCATTGGATTTGCCAAGTTAAATATTTTGAAAGATACTCAAGATAGTTTTGTTTGTACCCTTAGTGGCACGTTTACATGACAACAATGTATTTGTTTTTTGTGTTTGTAACAAAAATGGGGGGGGGGTTTTTTTTGTGGGGGGGGGGGGGGGGGGGTTGTGTTTTGGGGGGGGGGGGGGGGGGTTGGGGGGGGGGGGGGGTGGGGGGGGGGTAAAAAAAACAAATGGAAAATTTTTTCTTTGTGTTTTTTGAAAAGCGTACATATCACACACACACACACACAAATCCACCTGCATACATCAAGTAATCTTTCAGAAATGTTCTCAAAAATTTCAAACTCCCTAAAATATTCCTGAATGTATCTTTCAAAATAGAACCCTCTTTTCAGGTCAACCAAAATAATTAGATATCCTTACGCAGACATTGTTCATTATCTACAGAGCTCACATGTCCCAATGACAGTTAAGGGCATATGTGTACACCGTCCCATCTCATGCAGATATATAGACAGAGAAGCTGGAATACAGTGTGTAGTATCAAGATTCCATACTTTATAGAGGACAGGCAGTATGGTTATCATTCTTACAACAACCAGTTTTGTTTCAGTTCTGTTTGTTCTTCAAATGAAAGCAGCAGGTTGTAAAGTCTCTCAGGAGCTTGAGTGGTCTAGATGTCGTAGAACAGACGCACAAGATGATACCGGATTCCAAATGCCAAGGCACTCCCCGAGACCTGAGAAAGAAATATACTATTATCTCAAACCACCAAAACATCAGTTTCTTTTGAAGAATTTACACAGTCTTTGAAAACCTGCATTCATGAGGTAGCCTGATTTTGAAAATGTGTTTCTACACCTGGAAAAGGCTGAATTTAATCAATCTTGAATTTTTTAAAGCAGCACTATGTAACTTTTGGCGTTCTAGCGGTTAATAAACTGAACTGCACACATCCTGCGGAAGAACATTCTAACCGGAGCTACTTCTCTAAGTTTATGTCTATGGCGATTCACGCAGGTATGCGTTACTCCGCAGCGGTGAGGACCCGACCAGGCTACAATAGTCCAAATATAATTACTTATTATAAGTGACTTATTATTAGTGTACCGTAGTGATTCGGAATAAGACAAAAATGCGGTTTTGGAAGATGAATTCATGATGTACTCGCTCATTATATACATAGTGCTGCTTTAATACATTTTGCATGAATATACATTTTTGCTAGATGCCAATCTATAAAGTATTTTATCAGAGACAGAAAGTGGTAGAGAAAGAGAAATAACTTAAAAAAAAAAACTCTTATCCTTAAAATTGGAAGAGTTGAACCCCTGAAGAAGATTCAACTAATAATTTTTTTATAGGAATTTACAGAAACTTTGAGTGCCCATATATTACAGTAAGTTTTGAAAACAACACTAGGGCTATGGAGCCTTTGAATATTGTTGTGACTAAAGGGGGCCTTATGATAATGACCAGAAAGATGTATTTCTCATACATTAGTGAGGCTGTAATGCCAAATATCACAACCTTCTTTACGGTTTCAAAGCACTTTGAATTGAAACGACCATAGTATAGCACATTGCCTCTAAACTCAGCTATAATAAATTTATGGGACTCACCTGTATTAAAAGCATGATTGCAGTCAGGTTTCTCTCATGGGTAGGTCCCAGTACTTTTAGTACCAGGTTGATAAGGGTCATGTTGTTACACTCAATAAACTCATCATCTCCTTCCTGCCCTCTACGCACATCCAGAAGCCATAACATTTCTGCCACCTGCAGGATAAAAGAGGAAATCACATTCAAAGATACAGGGAATACTGGGTTAAGCTCCTGAATCTTTTGTTGCAAAAATAACATTCTTTTAAACAAACATTCTTAAACCGATTTATAATGATAAATACTGACAGTGGCATGAGTGTGTTTACCATCAGAATAAGTTGCCCTAATTTGCCCAGGTCCTTCTGTTTGAACTTGGAATAGCTCATGCCAAGCTTTCCCGTGTCAGATTGTAACCTGCATTAATCAGTTTCAGAGGTCATGCTCTCATAACCATTTCATTTTGCCTTATCTATGGTGCAAATGTTTAGGGAACACTGTTGAAATAATAAGTAAATCATGTATAAAACTTACAAATAAATCATAAGTGAAAAAGTAATTAAAGGGGTCATATGATGCTTTTAAAAAAATGATTATTTTGTATATTTGGTGTAACAGAATATTTTGACATGCTTTAATGATTAAAAAACACATTCTTTTTCAAATACTGTACATTATTGTAGGTCCCCTATATGTTTGAGGCCTCTCTCAAACGCTTCGTTTTCTACAAAGTCCCTCCTTCCGACAAGCGCAGTCTGTTCTTATTGGCCAGCTGACCCAGTGCATTTTTATTGGCCGAACACCGCAAGCACTCGTGTTGTAACGCCCCTTACCATAATCGCGATCTTTATCTTTCAAAATAAATGTAAAGACAAGAGTCCAAAAGAGGAACAGAGTCGCGTGACAGACACAATAATGAATATGTGTTTGCAGTACACAAGACACGGTTAAGACAGCTGACTCCACTTTGATGTGACCCTCCCCCCCCCTTCTCTCTCCCCCTCTCCCTCTCCCCTCCCCCTCCCCCTCCCCCTCATTTGAACAGTCAATAGCAAATACTTAATTTAATAACAAAACAGTAGCTGATTCAGGAGCGCCAGATTGTCATAGCAAAGTCAGAATTACCTCCTCCTCTGTTCACGTAAAACGGTCTCCATAAAATGCATTGCTGTTCTGTTGTAAGTATTTTAAAGATTCCTCAATGCATCTACTTTCGGAAGGCCAAAAAAAAGTACTTTTGCTTTCGCCTAGAAAAACAGCGTCTCCCTGACATGGCTGCATAAACAATACTGCTGTTCCTGAAACCACGCCACCTTTCTTTGCATGAACATTTGGGCAGCATTATGCAAATATTTCCACATAGTGGCCTAGATATGTGGGGGCTTGTTAGAACGAGACGTTTTAGGGGTCGGGGCAGAGTCTTAACTTTGTTAAAGTATATCTCTTTGGTTTTGAGATTTTAGTCCTTTGCAACTTCAGGGATCTTATCTATGCACAATGAGTTTGTAACACTCCAAAGAGAAAGAAAACTTGAAATCGCATCATATAACCCCTTTAAAGAAGAGTTTACACTTCAAATGCCCACATATTCAAATAACTTTCAATGACTGTCAAAATAAATTCTACTGTAAGTAAGAAGGAATCTATGTTATAGCTTGATTTTAAAATGTTAGTGTAATAACCTACCTAGGCAGACGATGTCTGGGACAGGGAATAATGTGAAACAGCTGAGGCAGAGAGTAAATGAAGTTGATGATTTGGGGGATGAAGAAAAGCAGCATGGTCTTACTGAAGTGGCCGAGTATCCCAACCACTGCAAACGTCATTCCAGCAAAGTAACAGAAAGTGTCTCCCACAAACACAGAGGAAGGGTACCTGATAAAAGATATTCAAAGGTTTATTATAGGTTCAAAAATAGGAGTGGTTGAGGTTAAGATTATTATCAGTGCTGATTGTCAAACAACAGTTCAGCATTTTAATGGGCCGTCTTAAACTAAAGTAAGTAAAGATGATCAAAAAGCAATATATTTCACAAACCAGTTGTGGTAGAAGAGGGCTAATGTGGTGAAAAAAAAGGGAATCATGAAGTACAAAGAGAAAACATGGTCATCCCTGTAGTCTCCTGAAAGAGAAACATTAATCAAAGATCAATTAAACAATATAAATTAGAGAATATATCTACAGACCTATTCAAATGAAAATCAAGCAATGTCAAAGAGGTTTAAACAAATTAAGTATAATGTGACACTGAAGACTTGGAGTAATGACTTTTTGATAGTTGAGTTTTGCGCATCACAGGATCAATTACACTTAAAAAAAAAAAAAATTTATATAATATATCTATATTATTAATATAAATATATATATTTAAACAAATTTCCCAATATTACTGTTTTTAACTGATCAAATTACACCTTTGTGACCATAACAGACTTGTTTCAAAAACATAAAAATATTATTTAAATCTTTTGAACAGTAGTGTACATATAAATGGTATAAATTATGCATGTGGAAAGCAGGTGGAAAATTTGATCAAACAGGTTTTGAATGTAAACCCTCCTCTCACCATTCAGCTCCAGTAAATTAAAGAGGATGATGGGAGCCAGATATGAAGAGAGCTTGCCCTGACTCAATGCCATTGATACCAGCCAAGATGTTAATGGCATTTGTACAGAACACAGCCAACATTCCCATATATACATAATACAGAATGCCTGAAACACAGTATATAAAAAATGCTTAGAATATCAACAATCATATGTATCAAACAAGAGGGCAATAAAATCAACCCATATAGAGCGCAAGTCATTTCAGCAGACTGTCAAAAAAAAACTAACACCACAAAGCCAGATGCAATCCACCACATGACACGGACAAGGTATTTTGGCACATTACAGCTGAAGTGTTCGCCAAAAAAGGTAGTGAGCTAGCATGAGTAAGTCAGGGAAACGAACCATAGTGGCAGCACGATAACTATAAGTGTCTTCCAATCGTACAGTCAGAAACATACATACAGCACAAGCCAGGACTATCATGCAGCAAGATGTGGGCCAACAAAGCACCCAATACAACATTGGCACACTAACAAGGATATATGTCAACAAATGTGCCAAACAGTTATGACTGACTATTTCTAATACTATATTTTTTTTCAATTTTTGAAACAGAAGATTTACGGTTACAAACTTTACTTGAACAGGGGTGGCAATACCAGACTGACACTGCAAACCTTACGTACTCATGACATGACACCTACAATAATCAAACCATGGCACATGTCACTGAATATGAAGGTTTTTTAATGCATATATATATGACAACTGTCTTAAGTGTCATTCAGCACTCAGTATATGTATTATTTAATGCAAAGATGACATTGATTTGAGATGACATTGTTATGGGCTATGGTTAGGGGTAAAGGTAGGGGTAGGGTTAGCTGTTAGGGCATATGGATCAACTAATTCATACATGTGCAATAAAATGACATAACTACAGCGAAATGACCACTTTAATGCACTTGTCAACAAACATGCATAAAAACGCTCTTTCATTATTCAATCGACATGTTGTCATGGTCAGGATTATGAAGTGTCATGTAAGATCCTTATGAAACACCCCTTCAGATAAGATGTTTAACCGAAAACACTGTTTCTGTATGCACTAACCTCAGGTCTAACCATTATATTTGCTCAAACATAACAGTAAAAACAGCAACAACTGTGACATATTCTACCACATTTATTCAAAATAAAATAATGATATGGTTTGCTATTTAATAACTACAATATAAAGGTACTCCTGTATCGTAGACAGTCTTGAGATATCAAACGATCCTGCAAAACACATTAAAAGATGCTAATAGTGCACTGCTCATGAAAACCACATTCTTAATTAGTAAACAAGCAGAAAAACACAGTTGTACGATATTAAATATTTTTGATGGAATATACAAGAGAAAAATCTCATAAGCTTTTATGTACAATATAAATGTCCAATCTGCTGGCACTTTATAAATACTAAATGAAATCACCTTGCTGAAATAAAGTATTAAACACATGCAACCAAACTTTTTGAAACAGTATGCAAATAAAAAAAAAAAACAACAAAAAAAAAAAACAAAAAAAACCAAAACAAAAAAAAAAAAAAAAAAAGAAACAAACAAAAAAAAAAAAAAAAAAAAAAAAAAAAAAAAAAAAAAAAAAAAAAAAAAAAAAAAAAAAAAAAAAAAAAAAAAAAAACAACAAAAAAAAAAAAAAACACAAAAAAAAACAACAAAAAAAAAAAAAAAAAACAAAAAAAAAAAAAAAAAAAAAAAAAAAAAAAAAAAAAAAAAAAAAAAAAAAAAAAAAAAACAAAAAAAACAAAAAAAAAAAAAAAAAAAAAAAAGAAAAAAAACACACAAAAATGTGATCGTTATTATTTATGATTTTCGGGTGATCCGATTTATCACTCACCACAGAACAAAAGAAGAACAAAAAAAACCGACAAACCTCACCGTTGTAGGGAAACCGTGACACGCTCTCCCCATAGAAGCACTGGGAAGGGCCACAGGGATGAGGATAGAAAGAATGAGGACGACGACTGTACACACTGATAACACCTACGCGATTCAGGCCTGTTATAGGGAAACGAGAACAGGCGTTCATTGTCACAGTCACCAAACATCAAACATAGCATACATACTTTTTTGTGACAAAATCAAACCACTATACACCTCTTTACTTTATGGTTTATTATTTAGATCCATGCCTAGAGTCGCGCAGATATGAAATTATCCTTAAAGCAGGCAATGGAAGCTTGACTGTGCATTCACCCAAGATGCAGACAAATAACACAGTTTAATGATAAGAGAAGAACAGGCATTGATACACACTCTTCTACCATGGAACTCACAACGAATAAAAATCACAATATAATGTTCTACTGTAGCTATATCCAATTCATATTTCGATGAAATCTGTATGAAACAGCGTTCGCTTCCTCCTCAGCCCTATAATTCAACACTTTCATGTTGTCACCCTCCATAGTGAAGGCACGTCATTGAAGCTTACATGTTATCTTCGAGGATGACACAATTGATAATTACAATTACGAAACATACCCACTCGTATCAACAACATAAGCTGTATAAATCGCGCGCACATAAATACCATAATGGCTATGTGTTTTACGAACCGACCGTCGCACGACTGTTAGTCTTTTATACAAATCGATACGAGAATCAATGTCTGACAACGGCGGCAGTTCTTGAGCTTTCTGATGACACAGCCTGAAATTTTATCATAAGTGTCGGGTACAAACTCAACAATCAATCGATAAAACAAAGAACTCACCATGCCCAAATACACCAGGTTACAGGGTATAAATTTACTAGTTACTCGTTAGCTTCCTTTGGGTCAAAACGTGTAAGAATCATGATTTCAGTTACATGTGTTGGACCCATGTTTGCTCTGATCTCAATCAACAAAACCACGTCTACATTCCGTCAACATACTGTCTATCGGTCCGCCGACCGGTTCTTTCGTCTTCTTCGTTCCTATACTGATAAGTAATTTTCATGGCGGTTATCATGCAAAACTAGCTTTTGGATGATAAATATCACAGCCACCTACTAGTGATGGAGTAGTGAAATCACACGCCATCAAGGGCAATGCTGATAAAAAAATAACTAACATTATTTATTAAAAGAAATAAATACATAACTAAAAAAAAAAAAAAAAATCCCATTCTACTATATGTTATATTACAAATAATCACTATTGCTGTATATTATCAGAAAACTTATAAGACAGTTTATAACCTATGAAGAACTGTTAACACTTCTGTAATGTCATAGAATTAATGCGGCAGATATTTATATTCCATCATATTTAAAACTGTATATACCATTTCCTTCTCATATGCCCTACAATTATCAGACCATGCTCTACCATTTTCTCAGAAGTCACACAAATGACTCAACACTTAGACCAGATTACGTGTCTTCCTCATCTGGAGTGATTTATTAAGAGGATAGAGTGTCCATACTCAATCGGATAATAACTGGATCATCCACTTCTATTGCCATAAAAGCATTCTTACGTGTCCTACTTGTTTATTATGAAAGTATACAAATAGTCGACCCTTTGTTACCTTGATATACAATCCCACACTCTTGCCATAAATCTTTCTGACAGCCCTACTTTAATTACACCTTTAATTTTCAGCATTTAACAGCAAGGTATTGTTGCAATATGTTGGTGCTTAAGAGCACTTTATGTCAAATTTACACACTATCTTGATCCTACCAATCCTCATTTCTTCCCCTAATCCACATGAGCACAGAAATGCCCCCATACAAATCATAGCTAGACAATTCTCAGATATCGTATTCGGCAACAAACATTATAGCATTCCAATACAAAATCTTGTCTAGATTACGATTATTTCCCACTCGATATAAATAAACGTGTGAGTGCAGACTATTAAATCTGAACAAGATTAAAACAACTGGGTTGATTGAGTGTTACGAATTATACATTCCACCCACTGATACAAAGCTATCTGAATAGCGACATACATCTGCTGCATAAACCGAATTATAAACAACAATCAAGAATTTCTTTTATTGCAGATTTCCTAATTTAAAAAGTGAGTAATATAACATGGCAGCAACTATTACGACCACAGTTTCTGGGTCAATTATAAGACCAGCTGTATTCATCTATGTAAAAAATTGAAAGTAATAACTATCTCACATGCTAGCTAGCACTAATTGTCTCTTTGGAACTATGATTCTTGTATTTTGTCATTTTTAAATTAAATAATTTGCAAATCCACTGTTGGCATAGAACAACACCCAAGGATGTATACACCAGGCAGAGCCACGATGGGGATATATAATAACTGACAATACTGATAACCCTATTTGTTGAGCCTGCGTCCCTCCTGTCCACCAAAACTATTAATATATGATCTGCTACATATCCCAGCAGCTCTCCAATCTTATTTTTTACACTGGCTGAATTTGTAAAAGTACCTTTATATAAAATACCAAGTCCACAACAATAATAATAAAGCTGTGAATTTCACGAATGTCCTAGATGGTGTTTCACCCTTTTCTACAACCTGCAAACTGTCACAGGCGAGGATTCTAACGCACACAACATATTCATCGGGCTATGGTATTTAGAATCACCCTCTATCCTAGTGTACTACATGATGTTGACCGGATTCACATACAAAAAAAATAAAAACAATAAAAATAAAAAAACCCTTAGCTTATGATACCTCATAAGCTGTTGATCCGAACAAAAAGCTAGTCCTGCGACAATACTGTTAAATACACCGGTAGTGATAGCCGCAGGTCTATTTTACAGAGAAAATACAAACGTAGCATATAATTGCTACATCACTCCGGGTTCAGGTCGAACCCTTTAGCAGACGTAACACCACCGAAACAATATGACCTACGGTAAGGTCCCCAATTTTCTAAATCTGCTATACTGTAAGACTTATAACATTACAAATGATTAGTGACACACCGCTAAATCGAATCCTCTAAACTAAAAAAAAACAAAAAAAAAAAAACACAAAAACAAAACAAAAAAAAACAAGAAAAAAAAACACATATTTGTTTTTGGTTCTAAAAAGTTTAATAAATTAATAAATATAACCATATAATTTTAATAATTATTGCCTTAAGGACATTGAATTATTCCATTTTAAGTAAATTGAATAAAAATGCATAGAAATGGTTGCTGTATCGACAATATTTGTTAAACATTGTATTGACATGTTGGACATATGTCTCACATCAAAACAAACCTCAGCGAAAAAGCTCAATTATTATCAAACAAGTCAACTGACAAATAGCCTTGAGACACAGTATATGACAGTCACTCAATAGGTTCTGCTCAATTACTATTATACACTCATATAAAAACAGAAGCCCACATGACTTTTTTGCAACAATGTAAACGTATCATTTACAAGCATAAAGCCAATACACAAAATATTATGAGACAGTTACAATACATGAAATTCTAAAAACCTGAAATGAAGGCATAGGTTTTTGATTTCATTAGTAATCATTTATAAAATATTATTATGTTTAGAACTAATTATTATAAGATAGAAGTATTTAAGTAGAATATTATTTGATAAAGAATCAATATATATATATCCTACTAATATTGAATAAATATATATACAATAACATAATATTAATATATATACTACATATATATATATCTCTATATAAATTATATATATAGCTATAATCCCTAACACCACTCTTCCTTATTTAATTTCTATTATTTTTAAAATGGTCATAAGATAGTATTTATACACAAGTTTTAGCTTATTAGTATTTGGATACTGTTCCTTTCTAGTTGTTTAATACATAGAATTGATTCTAATCTGTCAGGTCCCATATTGTAAGAATCGCTGATGGATAAAAGCGTCTGCTAAATGACATAACTATACATATAAGAACTATAATATATATATAATATAATATATAATATATATTGATATTTAATATTAAATATCTTAATATAATATATAATATACTAAAATAAACATAAACATACTTCTTCTAGAAAAATAAAAAAGAAAGCGCATTCTTTTTATTCCCCGAATGTAAGATTTTTGCTAGGAATCAAGTAATCCAATTATTCACATATACTTAATATGAAGAGAATGCGCCGTGAAAAACACACATTTATTGGCTAATACATAGAAAGTTGCTATTACAAAAATTAGAACAAACACACACACATACACCCAAAACAACAAAATACCGTGGATACTTGTAAATCTTACTCAAAAAGTGATGACAAAAATGATCATAAAATAACCCTATGTATTTATTACCATGTAGTAATCATCTCATAAATAATACACGAGTGACGCAGTCTCGGCAAGCTCAAGCAGTGTGGCGTGGTCATCTTTCAAATAATGACAGTGCTTACAGACGCGTGGGATGTGGTGTGTGTAAGAGTTTTCATTTGTGTTGCAACAACTAAATTTGAAACGCCGACACATATCTGAATACTGCACATCATACCACATTACAACCTCCGACAAAACCGACACCGATGGTGGGAGGGTGCACGTTTTCTCTTGAGTTGACAGCACTGGATGTTATAAATGTGTGGTTTTATGTAGCACGCTAAAGATTGACGAAACGGAGGCCATGTACCGATCAACTCAGGTTTGATCGTAGAAGATGCTCGGACCCGAGGACTGGTGCTGGAATTACGAAGACATGATGTAGCCATTGAGCGGGTGATCTGTAGCGTCCAAAGACGGTGTTTCTCATCTGATCGGTAATATTTCTTTTCTATTCTATACATTCGGCGTCATATGCGCGTACAGCATTTTTTGTTCCTCGTAGGCGCGTTCCGAGTCAGCTGAACTGACTGAACTGAGTCAGATGCTCAAAAATGTTGTCTAGGTAGGCAGCTCACTAAGTTTCGAAATACAGCTTTTCGCCATGGCGACCATTGAGGGAAGAATAAAACAACTGACCATAATTTTGATCTGGAACTACCAAGATATTAATTAACAAAGCTTAGATATTAGCCTACCAAAAATGACAATCACTGTGAATGGGTCTGATGAGGACCCATATTCCTGACGATGCAATGCAGCAACTGAACCCAGCAACACAAAAACAGCTAGCTATCCATCGCTGCTGGACTGGGCCGTATAACGTGCACGAAACTCGAACGGGTTTTATTTGACAAGACAACAAAGATTCAACAAAAAAAGGACTACCGACTGTCTGAATGCACACCGTCTGAGTTCTTTCTGGAAACCAGTTGTGCACACTTCTCCGTTATCAGGACAGCCATTGAATGTCCAACATATTCACCGAAATAGCTTAAATCAGTAATGCTTACGCTTAAAACTTTTAAGCACAGAGTGGTAATACCCACCCAAACAACCCATTTAGTAAAATCTTTTTGGAATAATAACCGATCTACTTGCAACCTTGCACCATTGCAAAAAGGTTATCCCATTCGAACACGTAGTTTGGGCGCCAAATGGTTAAAGTCGTCTACAACTAGTCTCCTATTATTTTTCATATCCACAAAAACCCAAAACTACAGCACACTTAACAAATCAAAGCCAATAACTGTGTGGTGTGCAACACACACATACATTTTTAGGTACTGTTACACTAACTTCGGAATTGTTATGGGGATGTACAGAAAACCTCGACCAATATAATGTATATAGTAAATAGAAAGAAACAATAAGCTGATCTTTCCCATCTTTGATACGATAGAATTTGACCTTTGTATAAAGGCACATCTCCCAAAAATATTGATACATTTGTCATCATATTCATGCTCATGCTTTGTTCTTTCTTCTACACAGTCCTTTGAGAACACCAAAAGAGAAATGGTGGCAATACTCAAGATATCTTGCTATAGAACAAGGGGGCTATCACATAATGCGTTTTGCTTACAACTGCAAACCCGGCTTTTCCAATTGTATAATATCTATTTAACCTGCACTACAATGCACATTAATCTTGACCATAGCGAAGTGGTAGCTCAGTAAAAACCGTTTTTTTATTACCTCAAGACCCATTGCCTTTTTTTATTTCTTTCACTAGACTGCACCTGTATCTGTGTAAGCTGAACCATCCCTCAGCTAATAGTGAGCAAGTCCCAATATGCACAGCTAATACATCTACTTTTGATAAAAGAAAAAGTTCTAATTAGGGGCTGTTACACAACCATGTAGTTTAGTAGATAACACTGCGCTAAAAACGGAATGATGTTTTGATTGAACTGTTGTTGCTCAAGTACGCTCCGTCTTTTACTTGTACATGGCTGCAATGACAATAAAGTGAGGATTGAGATTGAGTTGAAGTTTTACCAGTATACCATCATACCTGATGCATTATAAAAACCCGTCTCTGGACCTGTTTTATTCTACACCTCCAGCATCACCGTGACCGTGCATCTCGCATTTTAAAGCAAAAAGCCTTCTGTATGAATGGCCACTTATGGTATTGGCGCAACATGACCTTGATTAAATGAATGACACGAATATTTCATTTTGTCACGCATGGATGTATGCGTTAACAAATGTCGTGTCCCTTTGCATTCATGCTGATATGTCAGGATGCAAATACCACTCATCCCAATATGAATGAATCCATAGGAAAGTTCGTTTATTTAGTAATACTCAAAAAAAAAACCAAAAAAAAAAAAAACTCAAAAATTGTGACAAACGCGTGATTAATAAATTCAATGCACACAGACTGAGTAGTTTAAGTCTTTGGTTCTTTTTAATTGTGGTGATTTTGGCTCACATTTACAAAAACCCACCAATTCACTCTCAACAAATCAGAATACTTCATAAGACAAATAAAAAAAAAACATTTTTAGTGAATTGTTGGACTTCTGGAAAGTATGTTCATTTACTGTACGTGTACTCAGTACTTGGTTGGGGCTCATTTTGCTTTAATTACTGCTTCAATTCGGCGTGGCATGGAGGTGATCTGTTTGTGGCACTGCTGAGGTGGTGTGGAAGTCCAGGTTTCTTTGACAGTGGCCTTCAAGCTCATCTGCATTTTTTGGTCTCTTATTTCTCATTTTCCTCTTAACAATACCCCATAGATTCTCTATGGGGTTCAGGTCTGGTTAGTTTGCTGGCCAGTCAAGCACACCACACCATGGTCATTTAACCAACTTTTAGTGCTTTTGGCAGTGTGGGCAGGTGCCAAATCCTGCTGAAAATGAAATCAGCATCTTCAAAAAAACTGGTCAGCAGAAGGAAGCATAAAGTACTCCAAAATTTCTTGGTAAAAACGGGTGCACAGTGACAATTAGCATGTTTATACAAAAACACCAATGGGCTCTACACCAGCAGATGACATTGCAAACCCCAAAATCATACACCAGACTTGGAACCTTAACACTGGACCCTTACAAAGCAACACTAGGGCTAATACTACATTCTCCACCCCTTCCTCCAGACTCTCCGGAACCTTGGTTTCCAAATTGAAATACAAAAAACTTAAGCTCATCATCTGAAAAAAAGGACTTTGGAACCACTGCAGGCAACAGTCCAGTTTATGCTTACTCCTTAGGCCAGTAAGACGCCTCATAAGAGACAGTTTCTGTGCGGTTCAGGAGACAGGCCTACCACGAGGATACGACAACTGATAGCCAAATATCCTTGACGCAGCATGTGATGGGTGGCCTTATTGAATGCCAAATTGACCACCCCAGCCTCATCATCCATTCCTAGTAGAATCACTTAAATTCATTAAATCGATTTTGCTTGACATCTCATAAAGAGCTATGAGCAGTTTCTCTTTGGTTGGTACATGTGCAGGGTCTGGTTGGTTGTCCTTCCACTCAACGTTTCTGTTAACATCTTGGAGTACGCACCTCTGTGAACCCCAGCATACTCCTTTGGCCAATGAATGGTTTCTGAGCTTGTACCCTCCTTGTGAAAGGGATAGTCAATATTTCTATCTGACAACTATGTCAGAGTCAGCAGACCTTCCCCATGATTGGGTAACCTAGTGAACCAAACGAGCTCGCAATATTTGAAGGCTCAGGAAATCTTTGCAGGTGTATTGAGTTGATTAGCTGATTGGCATGTAAATCACCATCTTTCTAAGCTGTATGAAGAGTAGTGTAATTGGTGATTAATATTGGTTAATGTGAGCCCAAATCCTCACCAATTAAAAAAACTAAAGACTTAAACTACTTCAGTCTGTGTGTGTATTGAATTTATTTAATACACAAGTTTAAAATTGAGTTGAATTACTGAAATAAATGAAAACTTTTCCACAACATTCTAATTTGAGATGCACCCGTATATCCCTACAAAACCTGATCTTCTTCCAACCCCGAAATTACTCTATCTTCTCCCGTCTCTCTCTCATCTCAAACCTTTCCCTAGATTCCCAACCTTCGTGAGTCAAGATTTCACAACCTTGTGAAATAGAACATTCAAGTGATACAGTGATATAAGGCAGATGATGACTTGCACATGACTGAGCTGGCATGCGGTATCATGGTGGCAAACTCTTATCTGCCCATACGCTGCTAAGTGTCGACTATACCTGGCTCGATTCAACTTTCTCATGGCATTGCTTCACCCTAGTGGTGCAACGAGGGTTCAGAAGGCAAGAGGGAGACCCACATGGCAGCTAGCCCTTGAGTCTCATCCCACCAAGACCACGACGTGCTGTGGGGCCGTGTGGTTCCCTGCCATGATGCGGATGCTTGAAGGCGAGACCGACTGGCACCCACGGGAAAAGAGGGACACACCTGAGCTAGCGCAGCAAAGAGTCTTTTCGTTCCGTCAAAGCTCTATCAAACTGTGTTCAAGAGTCGTTCAGTACGAGGGAGTGCACTGCGAGAGCTTCGGTTGACACGGAAGCAGCCCTCAAATAGAACAGGCCTGCAGCGCAAGGAGAGGAGTATTCACACGGAGCAAAAATTCAGATATTATTTTGACGACAATATGGGTGAGAAGCCTCTGATAACAGGAAGGTTTTGTATATCATACAAACGCAAATGTGATATTATCTTGCTCCATAACATGTTTATATGTGATGTAAGAGATTAATTATAGGCTAGCAAGTTTGTAAAAAAGCTGTGCTAAATACTCATAGGCTGCGTGCTACCATTGAGTTTAGCCGAATGTTGTGGGTGTGAGCCGAGTGCAAGGACGCAGGCTCTAACTCAGTGTAACCAACCCTCACACACAAGTCATCTCGTCTCCATGCCCAGACCCATCTGTCTCTCACTGACAGTAGCTAGTATTACTCATGAACAGGCCTCAGTACTAACATACAGCTCCTCTGGGACTAATCTCCATCATTGAACACAATTTGCAACCTATTTTTAATCCTTGAGCATCAAGTGTAAATGACAGAGTTGTATTTTTTTAAATGGCTGTCTTAACACAGCAAATTTATTGCAGACACACTAGTGACAACTACATATTGCCTACGTGCCCATAGTAAAAATTTATAATTTACAGAGTCAGCAAGACCACTTTACACAACATGAAACCACCGTTAAACTAGACAGATTATTAGATCTCCCAGACTAACATGGCGATACCACATCTCTATATTCTCATAAGGCTTTTGGCTGTAAATGGACCTTATCTATTCATCTAATATTGCAGCTTCACACTTATTTGCTGAAATCCCATGAAATGAAAGAGACTTCTAATCATAATCAGACAGCAGATGCACAGATGTTAGTCAAACGTCGAATGACCCCAGACAAATTATGTGTAAACACTTAATTTCTTAAATTCGCAAAATAATAATTCTTGGTACAAAGGAAAAAAGAGTCTTTCTACCGTTTCATTAAAGACTTTCACAATTTCTTTGTACAGTGTACAAATTAATCCATTCAAAAGATTGGGTGTCAGACTGAGGGTTCTTTTTTTTTTATTTTTTTATTGAAGAAATTAACCATATTTTTAATTCCACGCAAAGAACACAATAATAAATTGATCAAGTGACATATCAAAGACTTTATTACCCATACTTGATATTACAAACAAAATTTCTATTTTCAAATAAAATACTGTAAAAAGAATCCTACAAAACACAAAAAGATTCCCATATAAAAATATTACGCAGCAAAAAATAGTTTTTAAACATTCATAATGATCAGAAAAACTGGACAGGTTCCCCAATTTTTGTTACAACGGTAGTGTAATAATCACAATTTTTGATTGGGGCAACTTTTATCTGCTGCAATGAATTACACATAAATCTTATATTATCATCAACGGTTCCTGCTACCCAAGACCAACATGTCTAATTAGATTTAACTACAAAAAGCGGTAAGTGCTTCGAAAAGCCCTGACAAAATACTAATCTATATGTGTTAACTAGGCTGTCAGAATACGATATACAACTTTTAACCTACGTAATTACATTCTATGTGCCTAATGATGTTTATATTAAATTAATCTAATTATTGCACATATTAATCTGCATCACACTGGCAAGCAGAAATTACCCACAAAAGACTAGTTTAAGCCCAGTACATTAGTTACTGAGAAAAGCTGAATAGGATATTACAAAAAGTAGCTTTTAGAAAGAAAAACTTGTCTATTCTTTTTCAACTTTCATATTCATAATTGAACACATTTTTTGGGTGGTGAACTATCCCGATTTGATTAGTTTTTTCTAATAGTATTTCTATTTATATTTCTATATATTTCAGATTTATTTATTAACATCATACTTTTCAATGTTAAAATTATTTTTAAGGGCGATCATATGGCGTGACTGCTAATTTATCCGCTCCTATTTGAGATCCAGTGGAAACATATGTGGATTGTGCTACGAACTCACGAGAAAAGAGAACAAGAAACGTAACCAATCATCTGCCTTTTGTGAAAGCGAACCAAGTGAATAAATGATGTAGATCACATCTGTATGAACAATGATACTCATTCTAACCAATATTACAATCTGATTTTACACAGGTGTCTATGATGGCTGCTAAAATAACATTATTTGTGGTAATTGGTGTAATGAAAATGTAGTTTTATACTGTCGCGTGTTTTAAGTAAAAAAAAAAAGCATTATTTTCCGCATACTGTACATTAGTATTTCTCCTCTATGCCCCGCCTTTCTAAACGCGTCGATTTTTACAAAGCTCCTCAGTGGTCTAAAAAGTGAGGTGGTCCTGTGATTGGCCATCTATCCAGGGCTTTAGATGATTGTCCGAAAAACCTCAAGCGTGAGACGAAAGGTCTACGCCACTCACTACTGATTGATAGCGCCGTGAACCGGACACCCCTGGAAGCGACGCGTCCAAACACATGAAACCCATTATATAACAGGCATTTGTGCATGCCAGTGAAAACGACATAATTACTGATAAAATGACTATTTACTGTCCCTGTGTTATACCTTACACAACGCGTTCGTTGCGATGCATTGTAAACGTAAAACCTCTGTCTGTACATCTTGTGATGGAGAATGCAAACAACAAGTGCTGACTCTACTCACTGCCACAAAACTCGCATTTGAAATCATCATAGCAACCACCCGGAAAACCCACAGCGGACAACTAGCGTTCACACACAGGAGAAGCCCCCAGCTTAGACGTGTATCACGCGCGTCAGACCATGTGATAACAGTGAGCCTGGGCGGAGCTGACTAGACACCGCTATCGTTCAACAACAACAAGGTGAAGTTATATGTATTCACCTACAAAAAGCCAACCAGCCGGATCAGCATCATAAAGGCATAGACGAAAGCGGAATTCGTCCGCATATAATTGCAAGACCAAACAAAGATAGTTTTCGCTATATCACAACGAAGACACAAAGCGTCTTCAACAGACATGGCGCAGCGTCAACAATACTACACAAGCCCGAATAATAAAGAATTCTATGCCTTCTTTCTTTGCGTGAAAATTTGTGTGGCGTTATGCAAATCTTCCCAGATCGTAGGTATGTGGGGGCGTGTTAGAATGATCCGTTTTAGGTAGGCGTGGTTACACTCTTAACTTTTTATAAAGAATATCTCTTAGGATTTTAGACTTTAGTCTTTGCAACATCTT